>VZSU01000201.1:263054-298387 GCA_013398715.1 Nesospiza acunhae | reverse complement strand
TGCTGCCTGAGAATTATTGCTAATTCAGTATTTCATGAGGCAGTAACAAAATGCAAATCCATGTTAAAAGACAGAGGTGTTAAATATTTAATGCAGTGTAAATAAAATGAATCCTTATTAGAAGATTCCTCAAAAATATTTATGATTTGTTTTGCATCGGTATCAACAACTGCATGTTGCCCAATCTTTTCTCTATTTACAAGCTTGCAAAGAGGTTCAGAACTGAAACATGATCTGAATGGGAAATACAATAAAAATAAAACCTTTAACAGAGACTCCATAAGAGATATTACACAGTTTTGAATGTCCTATTGTGTCTAATGAATTTTTTTTTGGTTTAAGCATGAAGCTAAAAAAGAAATTGCATGTCTAGATTTGAATCCATCCAGCCCATAATATAGGATCGCAGGGATACACATAATCACAACCTAGATGGACTCTAGATGCACCTACTAGAACCATGGAGATCAGGTGCAAATGAATAGATAATGTAGCTGTTCTCAATGAATTTGATATTTTATCTTGCAAATGTCAAAAGAAGAGATGAAGGTCTGAGGAGGCCCTTTCCCTCAATATGCAGGAAAGATATTCTTCTGAATAATGTAACTGAGACACATTTCCTGAAATAGGATTTGTACAGAAATTGGTAAATATGTAGTAAAAACACTGCATTATCTCTGAAATGTCTTCTTGAGAGTATTACTGCCTTCAGTAGGCCTGCTGTAAGTCATACATACTCTTAGATCTGTATCTTTGATATTAATGTCTCTGTTGCCCGTTACCTGAGTACAGGTGCTACACTGAAGGTCCTGAGTGCCTAAGGAAATGGAGTAATGTGTTCCTCCTCAGTTTTTTAGGAAGTGGATAAAAGCTACTGAAGATAAATGAAGTCACAAGGTGCAAAAGGTCAGAGAGGCTGATTCCAGTTGGCTCTGAATTGCTATCATATGGTTCAAAATGGATGGTTGTCATGGCATGAAATAGGCAGAACTCTGTTATATGTCAGTAGCTCCCTCAGGATAATGTTATTTTATAACAATGCAATTTGTGAGCATCAATTTTCTCTTAAAGTTTATCTCATAGGCGGTCTGAGGGTCATTTGTAAAATGTGGTCTTTGGTTTTGTGTAGGTAGAATCATAATTTCCTAAATTTCTCCAGCCTTAACTCTTCTTTAAGGCACCTTGGGTGGTATAAACACAGAGTTACAGCAGGTTGCTAGCAGCTTCTGAAATAGATGTAAGGGCTGCTGCTCTTGCTGTTAAACTCCATGAAAATTCCAGGCTCATTTTCCTATCATTTTGTGTAGGATGGATTTCTTGGGGAAATCCCATCTTCCCAACTGAGTTGAGTCATCACTAGCCTTAAGAGAAATATTTGGCATGGCCAAATATGGCAGTTTATCAAGTGACCATTTTTCATTTCTATTGTCACTGAACATTTCTGTTTCTCTCAATTGCATTCCATGCATTGAGTGCTCTAAACAAATATACTTATTTTTGTCACTTTTGAGACATTTGAACACCTACAACAGCGGCTGCATGCTTTGCCACTTCTGAATAGATAATGACAACAACAAACAATATGCAAACTGTGATAGCTTTATGAAACAAATGACAGAGTACGAGTTAAAAACTTAACAGACAATTGTTAAGAGCTCCATCCAAATGCAAAACTGCATTTTTTTAAGTGGCAGCATTTTGTGCAATAGAGCACTCTATTTCAGATGGTGACTCAGTTGAGCTCCAGGAAGACAGTGAGTCAATCAGCTTCTGTCCACCCATTAAGAAGGAAAAGCAAGTGCAAACAGCTTCTTCAATGACTAGCAGCACAAGTCACTGTACATTGTTGTCATATCACTCTGAAGGCGGAAACATGGGCCTGAAAGACAATAGAATTAGATTTTAAAAAAAGCCCAGAAAACAAAAGAACTAAATTAGAAAATAGTATTAAAAAATACTATTATAAAAATGGGGTAGCAATCTGGTTGTGGAAAAACCATATTAGAAAAATGAGTCAACATGGAAGAGTGTGTTACTATGCAGTCCTAGTACACTGATTCCTACCCTTAGCTGCGCTCATTAATGGACAGGGGAAACAGTCCCAGAAAAAGAGTAATAACAGAGATTCTGGCCAACGCATGAGCCAAGTGAAATAAGACTGCTAGTGTCATTCTGATATGGAATTTGGGTGGGCTAGAGTAATCTGTACATCACACATCATAATTAAATAAACAAATCAACATACACCTGACAGCTTGCTCACTATCATTTTCAGCTGGTAGGCTCCTGGAGACTCTCTCCTTAGGCTGCTGGGGTGGGGACCTTCTTGAATGTGGGTGAGCTTGAGATTACTCTGAGCAGCACACATTTGGGTGTACAGAGAAAGATATAAGTTATGCTGGAACATCCATGTGTGTTATTTTACCTTTGAGAAATTTGTGAGGATTTCCTCTAATAATTACCATCAGTCTGTTCCTCTTCCTCGTCACGTAATTAATTGTTAGACATGGGTTTCAAGGGCAGACTGCATTTCATGTATGCTCATGTGGGGCAGATCAGCCATTCTGGGGGTACCTATGCATTACAGCCTGTCAGCAGGAGGAGGATGAAAGTCTGCTGGGAGCCCTATCTGCCCATTGCAAATGCTTCTGGCTCAGCAACAGGCATTTCTTCACTGGGCATCACGCTGCAGGCCAATCTGAGATGTTAGTGATGGCGTTGTGCTGTGCTGGCTTGGCAAGGAAGTGCTTGCAGAAAACCACTTCCAGCAGATATACTCTCATCTTGGCAAATCACTCTCACTTTGTACTTCAGAGATTAATCTGATTGTTTCAATCTCTTTCTAATTATGTAGGTGCCAATTATTGCCCTTATATTACGTCTGCCTTTTTCCATGAGCTTCTTTTCAAGAAAAGAAAAAGTTATTTACATTAAATGCTAGACATGGTTTATTCCTGGGTTATTTCTGCCATGGACCCACAGGAAAAAGCTGCAGAGCTGATAGCCACCCTATCTCAGTTAAGTGAGGATGCTGCCTTGACTCTTCACTGTTTCTTCTATCAAAGTTTCACTGAGCAAAGATATATCTTAATATGTTCACTTTTGAAATTATATCAGATGTTTCAATGTGAAGAGAATTACTCACATTTTGTTTTCTTAATATTTAATCGTGTGATCCCAAAAGATTTATGGCAATTTATTAAAACTGGGTATGTGGCTAGGGCAGGGGAGAAGAGCTACCCTGACTTGCTCATTTGTTGTCTTTTCCCTTCTGAAATCTGCTCATACTTTCGCCAGCACATAGTTTCGCAATGACCTTTTTTTTTTTTTTTTTTCCTAATGTTTCTCGACTTTGGGTGGCACCCAGATACAGCTGCTGCAGATGATTACTAGGGCTGTGGAAACACTGGTTGCTGGGTGGAGTTTCCTGCACAGGCTACAAAAGCTTTGAGAGCCCTCTGCTCCTTTGCTCCGGACTGTGAAGCCCTGAAAGGCAGTGCTCGTGAGGAGGGAGGTAGGATTTTGTAGTTACTATTGCTCTCTGTAGACCCAGCACTTTAGGAGTTGCATGCTGAATTTGTGAAGACACCTGGTGCAAACTTTCTGTGGGTTGGACTTGTTGTCAAGGAAAAAGACGGGTGCGGGCAGGAGAAATTCTTTCCATTCTGAAACTTTTTACACAAGGGCTTGGGCAATTATTGCTTTTATTTAATGCAATTAAATAAAGGGAATAAAAAACTGTTAAATCGTCAAAAGCAAACCTTTTTGGAGTAGACCATTTAATATGCTTTCACTTTGCCTTTTTAACAGGCTGCTGTAGAAATCTATAGTAAAACCAGAGTTCCTAGAAAATTACTGTGCTGTGTATGCAAACTTGAAAAATAGAAACAGCTGTTGATACTTTAATAACAGTTTGCTGCATTATGACTGTAGAGGAGTCATTGTTCATGAAAGTGATGAGAATCAAACCTCTTAGAAATCAAAATACTAATAAAATTTTAGAAATCAAACCAATGCTTTAGAAACATAAGAGCAAAATCCTGCTTTTCTGACTAAGAACTTGGCAAAGCCACGTAAAAGCTGTATCATCTGGAATTCTTCCTGTTAAATCTTTCCATAGAATTTTACAAGGATGAGGCTGTTTTTCTTTCTGATGTTTCCATATTCAGCAGACTTTCTGCTGCAAAGTAAATTACGATATTAGATTTCCTGCCTATTTTTCTTACTGGGTGACATGACTGTAATTTGCATCAAGATCCTGGTATTGAGCCTTTGAAAGTAACCAGGCATCTGACATGCTTCATGATATGGTTAAATAAAAATAGATAAATGCTGTCATTTGACACAGACTGTAGTGTAAAAATAAATATTAAATATTATATATTTATTAAATATTTTTAATAAAGTATTTTCTCAAAATCTTAAAAATTTTTATTGGTCCTGTTTAAGAGTGCATCTTCAGGGGATTAATAGCCAGACAGAAAGCAATATAGTGGTGATTTTTGTGAAACAACAGTTAGGGCTTTTAATCTGGATGTCTGTCTGATTTTTCAATCCCATTGCGATGCTGATCATTCCAACTGGGAATCAGTTGCTTCAGTCCTTTTAATACCACATTAAAGTGGTATTTGGATTGAATGTATTCCTCCAAAATGTACATACTGTTTACATGATCTCTTTGCCTTTTAGAGTGGCAGAACAAAATATTAGGCAAGACCTTGTCTTCATCAGAGGGCTTGCTGTCTTCCTAGATTCCAGCCTTCTTTTTTCTTATCAGCTGTAGTTTCTTCCAAAGCAGAAGAAGAGTTTTATATTAAGTTGGTTTCTTGCCTTGTGAAGCTAATTCAAGCAAACTAATGTCTTCAGCTTCCCCCAAGGGCTGTTGGCTACTTTGACTTATATTAAAATTGCATTATTTCTTTACTAGATGGAAATAGATGGATCTGCATGCCAGTGTCTTTATTTCAAAAGAAAAAAAAAATTCAGAAGTTTTTAAGGCACAGACTTCTTTTTCTTACTCTATCATTTGAGCCAGAAAAGACATGAAGTTTTAGGGCTTAATAAATGCAATTTAGTGTAGTCTAGTGGTCTTCTGCTCCAGCGAGCCCCAAAGGCATGGAAACCTTTAGAGCTTGGCGTCACACTTTAGAGCTTGGTGGGAATATGTAGAAGAAAGGGATGTGGTTCCTGAAGCTAGCTCTCTCTGAATAGGGTTACTTTATCAGGCAAAACACACTTCTTCTCAGATCTGGTGCTGGGAGACTGAATCTTGTTGCATAGTTTGGAGTGGTTCTCTGCTCTGTGAATCAGTCAGTCAGCAGACACACGAGGACATGCCAGCCTTGATGACTCAGTGTACCCAGCATGGAGACGACTTGAAGTGTTCCCATCCCCTGCATATGGCCACCATGTGTGCCGTTACAAAATGCAGCAGAATTTTGGGCACCATACTGCTTCATCTGCCCCTGCTAACTTCTGTCCGTAGAAGGGTGCAGAAGTCACTCTGACAGCTTGAGAAAAGTACAGGTTGCAATTGTGATGTGAGCATGCTTTTCTGATCCTGAATATAACTAGGTCATAAAAGTTGATCCTAAAATCTGACTGAATATTCTGTCCATTATTTACCCAGTTGAGACCTCCTGTAAATAGCATACAAATACAGATTTTAAATCAGCTTTTCTAGAAGCACAGGCAGAGCTAAATTCCTTCCTGAAGGAAGGAAACAAAAGCAAGAGTTTTCTGGGGAAGGGAGAGTATGGCTAGCTCTTACCTTGGAGAGAGCTGCAGGCAGGCTGTGTGAGGTATTTGTCACTTTTTTGGCTGCTGAGTGCAGAAGCAAGCTTTACAGTTTTGCTGTGAAGGAAAGAAAGAGCTGGGCTGCAGCTACACTCCCTGGTCCTCAAGTTGTATCAAGTCGAAAGGCTGATCTCTGTCCTTCCTACAGGATAGAGGGGATGTGCTAGCAGCATAACTAACATAATTTTTTGTAATTGTGTATATGACCTGTGCTCCAAGACTGCAAACAGAATTTTGTCTTTTAACACCAGTTTCAAAATCAGCTTTGTTTACTCAGCAACACTATCTCTAGTTATTGCTTACATGTATGCTCAAAAACCAAGTCTTCCCTAGAGCTTGCTGGGGAAGAGTGTTTTTTAAAAAAATCCAGTTTGAATAACTTTGTTTGATAAACCATTTATTTCTTCTTTGTATTTCCTCAGTATTTCAGTTAACAAACAGAATATTTCCCACACCAGCAACAGAAGTTGTTATGAAGCAACCTATTCATTATTTTTGAGTAGTTAATGTTACATCACCTCTCATTTTTTCCTTTTCTGCATAGTGACTTTTGGGAAAGCTGGGTGGACTTTCTTTCTGAGTGGTAAAAAGCAAAACTTATTTTTATTTCCTCTTCTTAAATTGGTAATGGTTTATTATTATTATTATGTAGAAATTGTAGAAAATATGTAAGAAAAAGCAATGCATATAAAACTACCCAGATTTACTCATCTTCCTTAGAAAATGTCTAGTCAGTGAAATTACATGAAAGTATATTAACAAGAACTCCAACGTCAATAAATGATGAGACAAGAACCCTTGTTTACCAGTGAATTTCATAAAGATCAAACTAAATGGGCTTAGATGATAGATTAACAAATTGGTTTCTAGTAACTTCCCTTTGTAAGTAAGTGCTGATGCTAATGTATTGCTATAAGCACATACATAGTACTGCTGCTGTTCTTATCTAAAACTTCTGGAAGTAGCTAGGAGTGTAGGGGTGAGCCAGCAGCTGTGGAGCATCACATCACTCATGAAACGTCAAAGTTACCTGCCTCCAATAGCACAGGCCAGTTACCATGTGGGACATTAACCACGACATGTCATTGTGCTAGAGAAGTGATTTTAAGGGTGGGAAATCTTGAGTTGCACTGGTGCTGAAAATGATGAAAAATTGTTTGTAACTTGATGCATCTCTTCGTAGAAACTCTGTCAACATGGCTATGGTATCAGAATTTCTGAAGCAGGCATGGTTCATTGACAACCAGGAGCAGGACTGTATTGTAAGTATTATCAACTTTTGAGAGCACTTGTAGTCTTACAAGTGGTTTAAAGACATCCAAACATCATCTTTCATACATGCAAATGGAGGGAAAACAATGGCAAGACTCTAGCAGATTAGAACTGGAACCTAATTTTCTTGTAGTATATAATCTAAGGTAACCATATAAAATAGGAAGTTTGCTACAAGATGAAAAATTGCTCTTATTTGCACCTATCAGTCCAGCTACAATTGGCAGAGCTAGTTAGTGTGATTAAACTGTAATTCCCAGTCACTGACTGACTCAGATTGGCCTCTTTAACGTGCTAATCTGATGCTGAGTTGTGTGAACGTGTATGAACGTGTCCAGATAATGTATGTGAAAAAAACAGGGACTCTTTGGCTGAGGTCTAGGAAGCCATGAGTTGGAACCCAGGAATGTAAAGGAGGAAGTAAAGTCACTAGTATTTATCCTAGCTTTCATATCATATGTCATGCTCATGGTGGAACAAGCCACAGCATGAAATAAAAAACCTCAATGAGTATGGTTGTACATTAGAAGGGACGGATAGGTTGCGAGGAGTCAAGAGTTACTGTGCTAGGATGATATGGGGAATCTTTGTAATAATGAGGTGGAGATACCGAAATGAAAGCAAAGTTAAAGCAGTACGTTGTGATATCACACAACTTCCCAAAAAACCTGACAATTTGAAAACAAAATTTTCTAGGATAAATTTCAGTAAACAAAAGTTTTCTGCTCTAGGCCCTTGTAGATTTTGTAATTTTGACTCCACAACATTTTGTGCACAAACCTTTGGCTCCACCATCCTATTCCACTTCCATTCCCAGGGTCCTGAGACATCCTAGGCTATAGTGGTTACAGAGATTTTTGTATTGCTGTTTGACATGGAAACCAGCATACAAAGGTTAGCCTGCAAGACTGAGAAATAGGCAGTGAGACAGTCCCACTCCTTTGTTGACAAGACACAATGATCTCTTGAAAAGTATGCTGGAGACTTAAGATGTACAGATTTAAGTAGCTCGATGCTAGAGATTTAATTATCCAGTCTGTCTGCTCTTTTATAACTCCTAGTGAGACAATTGTGTAAGGAGATGAACATTTAATTATCAGATGCTAGAAGTGTACAAAATTCAATACAAACTGTTAAATGTAAAATACATACTCATAAAACCTTGCCCTTTCTTTTGGGGTATTTTAGTTTAATGACAAAGGATTAAAAAACTTGAAACACTAATTTTTGAAACAAGAGAAAGACTATAGGAGATTCTGAATCATCTAGCTAAACTAGTGGTGTCTTCTAATAAGAAACCTCGCACTTTTCACAACAATGGGAATTTTCTATAAATCTTTCATCCAAGAATCTTGGAGTGTTTTATAATTCTGTAATAGTAGTAGACTAGAATTGGTTATTTAGTGCTGTTGAGGTGAGTGCTGTATGAGTTATTTAGTGCTGTTAGTCCTGCCTGTAACTTGATGTGTCATGTTGCTGACATAGGACAAGCCAAATGATCTGTTGTACAGTTCCTAGAGATCTTCAGATGTTGACTAGGGAGTGCCCATCTAGGAGCAGATTCACCAAAATCTGCTAGTGGATAATGCTTTGCAAAGACTATGGTTATATCTAAAGTTTCAAAGAAGCTGGGCAAGAGGTCTCCACTTCCTTATAGGGTTAGGCTTGAACACTTTCCAAGATCTTGAATGCAAGAAATGTTTGAGAGCTTAGATGTGAATCAGCTGAGGACACCTGTAATGTGATAACACAGTCAGTTTGCATAAGATGAGCAAAGAAAATGACACTACTGGAAGTGCCTGTAGAATTTAATTTTGTGTTTAGAGCCTTTAAAATTTGAGCATAATTTCCTAATTATGACAGTTAATTATTTTCCTATAAAGTCAAACTTACACTAAGAAATAGGTGTTCAGGTACCTAAACCAATTTATGAAGTACTTTTTTGTTTAATATGAGAGATGTGAAAGAATAGATCCAATGCATGTCCATTATTGAACCTGTTCAATTACCTGTAGCTACAAAACTGTATGTTCCCTGCTGATAAAAGGCAATCCCAAATGCATAGTTTATTTGGGCATTCAAAACTGCTTCTGTACAAAAATATTCTTTGGTAAGAGCAATTTTTTTCTTGTTTCTGTTTTAAATTTTACTTTTTATTTTCCCTCTGCAGAAGAGCTCAAAAGGTATCCGTGGAGTACAGACATACCCAAATTTTGATCCATCAGCTGATGTTGTTGCTTTGGACAGAGCTATTACTGTAAAAGGTAAGAGGAGTAAATATTTAACTTACTACATTAGGAATCTTCCTTAGGAAATTTTAAGAATAGCACTGAATAAAATACGGGAGCAAGAGGCAGTGGCAAGTGGGAGAGGTGTGTCTCTACTTCTAAAAGCTTGGCAATACATTAAATTATGCCACTTGGTGAAGAATCTCAACTCTTTGATAGCCTGACGTTGTGTTATAATTTCAGACATTAATGTTGTATTAAAGTTTTTGAATGTGTTGAAGGAAGGGTTGAAAAAATATAATTTCTAGGGAAGGAAATAATACTGCAACATACCATGCAAATATTTTTTGGCTTGATTTCCATAGAATTCCTGCAAGAGGCAGTGATTATGCTGATAATATATTGTATGTGATTATGCTGAATATTATATGCTTCTGTTACATATCTCTCTTTTAATGAAAATCACATTTGGTGCTTTGTGCTTCCAAAGGTTTTTCAGTTTGACTTACTGAGATTAAAGGAGAATGCCATCTAATTTGCTTTTTAATGTTCTGGGCTTCTGTTTGTTTGGGGTTTTTTAGGGTTTTTTCAGTTTAGTGGAAGATCTACACTCAGAACACTCTAAGAATTTTTGTATGACATTTCTGTGTCCTACATGGATCTATTTATTTGGTTTCTTAGCTACATAACTAATCTTGTGAGTTTGTAGACGATTACAACTTTTCCTTTGGTTGAATTTGAGTTTGTCAGGAAATCAAAATATTAAATAAAGCAGATAAAATATTTTAACTGGCTTAATGATGTATATATTTTCAATATATTGGAATTTTGTTTGTTTACTTATAGGTGTGGATGAAGCCACCATCATTGACATCTTGACTAAGAGAACAAATGCTCAGCGACAGCAGATCAAAGCTGCCTATCAGCAGGCTAAAGGAAAGGTAAAGTATATCAAACCAAGCTTAATTTTCACTCAGATTATCAAAGTTTCTCCTGGCTCAAATGGTATAGATGAGCAAAGATGGAATATTGAGCAGGATAGGAGAGTTGTAGGACTGTAACACTCTTCCACAAGTTTACCAATGCTGCTATCGGGAGGGGCTTCTAGTGATTTTAGAACATTTTTGGATAGACATCAGAATAAACCGGATTTTATTTTTATTTTTTTCACCCCACTTAAATTTAGGTCAAATTAGAATATAGCTTTTATCTTCAGAACTTGTGGTTTTGTTTAGGGTGATATTACATATGTTCACTTCAAACTTCATGCAATAAACAATGAGTTCAAATGTTACACAAATAAGCAACTCGGCCATGATTGTTAGAGTAATATGACATTATCTTCTCTGGAAGAACGAGCAGCCTGTTTTGAGAGTCTTCGGATGCTGTACATGTTTCAATGTAGCTGAACTGCAATGTGTGAAAGTGCTCCGGAATACTTACTGAAAAACCATGCCTGACACTTTAATTAATGTAAAATGTCAAATGTGACAAATCTGAAAATTGAAGTAGGGCTTTATAATTCTTTCTGTTAGATACAGGAATGATGTAGACTTAGATTGATCAGAAGTCAGACTAGTTTTTGGACTGCAACTGAACAGCAGCTACACTTCCACCATTCATTAACTTGGTGTGTTTCTTATTCTTCCTGAAACAGAGTCTAGAAGAGGCCTTGAAGAAAGCTCTGAAAGGCCATCTGGAAGATGTTGCTGTGGCTTTGCTGAAAACTCCAGCTCAATTTGATGCTGAAGAATTAAGAGCCTCTATGAAGGTGAGGCAAAATCTTCAGAGAAAAACTTTCCTAGAGAACATCTGTACTTACCTAGGCCTGTAAATAGCACTGGACATAGATTTCAAAGCTTGTGTATTATCATTATTTTAACTTCATTTTGTTAAATAAATTTGTATTGGCAGCTCAGTTTATGAGAACAAGACCCAGTAATCCCTGCTGAATTTCAGAGTTAGAGGAGATTCTTTTCAAGAAATGAACTCTTTCTTGCCTTCTGAAAACTGGTTGCTAATGGGAGCCATAGTACTTACAATAATGTTTACATAGCAGAAAGAAAAAAGGGAAGGAGGTATTTTCTCTTCATAGATTTTACATTCTTTTATGTGCACTGTTTGATCCTTTCAGCACTTCTTTTTGGCACAGTGTGTTGAATGTGATAAAAATTAAATTCCAAATGAGCTGAAATTACATAATATGGAAGCACAACATTTTTAATTTTTATTTCTTATTCCATGTGGTGTCTTCAAAACCAAGCCAATGATTTTCATCTTATTTCTGTTACAAATTTTAAGTTTGTTCTATTGAATAACATCTCTAAAACTTCAATCACTTTTATCAGGGGCTTGGAACTGATGAAGATACCTTAATTGAGATTCTGGCCTCAAGAAACAACCAAGAGATCAGAGAAGCCAGTAGATACTACAAGGAAGGTAATTCAGAGCAAGAAAGAAGTATTAAGAAGCAAGAAAGAAGTTATACCATTGTATGACCCTATAGCAGACACATTGGATTCACAACCTCTCTTATTAGGAGGAACTGAGAACAAAATAGGAGGCAAATGAAGCTTCACAAAAGTTCTACAGGGCTGCTGTGAGGGAGATCAGGGTAGCTTTTGCTGAACTATGTCAATCCCAATAGTGAAGGAAAAAATACATCACCACTCTGGGGTTGTGGGTGTCTCATGGAATGAGTCACATATTCAGATGTTTTCTTGGATGCATGGAAAGACAAGCTGCTTTTCTTCCCCTGTAACTAAACCTTGGCTGACATTTTAAGATAAAAGCATAGGCTTGGAAAAAAAAAATTTACTGAGTCAGCAACACAGATGTGTTAGCAGTAGGAACAACCAGTGTACTGCAGGGGGAAATTACTTGAAGAAATTACTACAATGTAATGTGGTGTCTCTCTTATATGTTGAGTTTACTGTATTGTCTAATTCAATCCTATTTTCTGAGATGATGAGGTAACTTTTACCAAGACATTTCTTCTTAGATGCCTATATTAAGAGCTTGATTTTTTGGGTGAGTTTTGTGTTTGAGTTCAATACTGATAAGAACAGCCAGAAGTAAGAATGAAAAAGAAAAAGGCTCAAAACAAGGTTTGTATATTTTACAAACCTTGTTTTGAGCATTTTTTACAAGCAGAAACCTGAGACAATGCTACCCACAAAACTTAGAGAAGGACATTTCTCAGCACATTTTAGGTTTAACCTCCAATTTCAAGCACATCTCAGGACTTAAAGGATATGCTACAAATAAACTCCTTTACTTGAAAGCAAATGAACAGAAAACCATATTTCTAGTGGGCATTTTTAAGTGAGAAATTAAGAAAATAATGAAAAAGATCATAGAGTGGTTTGATGGGGCCTTTAAAGATTATGTAGTCAACTTAGTTGATAACTTCAAAACAAACTATTTGATTGCAGTGCTGAAGAGAGATCTGACACAAGACATCATCTCTGACACATCTGGAGACTTTCAAAAGGCTTTGGTTGCTCTAGCCAAGGTATGCTATGCTTGAGCATTTTGAGTGACAATATCTATAATCAAAAATCAATGTTCTCAAGACTACTTTAGAGAGACATGCAATGAATAAAGATTTGTGCAATATTTCTTTATTTGAATTACTTTTTTAAACTTTCAAATCCTAGACCATTAGAAACTGTTCTTAAACAAAATATAGTGAGATTTTATCTCAAATGCCTTTTAAAAACTTCATTGTAAAACAATATTTCTTTTTAATCAGTTGCGCTTTCAAGACTTTTTTTGTGCTATATTTAAGCACTAGAAAAAGTAACAGGCATAATGTCATGTCAATTGATTAGATAAAGAGTAAATGTCTAAAATTAGAGAAATTTTTTTTCTGTCCTGTTAATGAATGTTTCTAGTAGTTAGATAATGGGACAAGGGCAGAGAGTTAACAAGTGGACAAAGTGTTTCATAAATTTGCATTCAAAAGTAGATGAGTTCAAACACTGGACCTTTGTAATTAAAATGCCTTTTTAAAATCAATAAATATTAGCTTTTTGAGTGTATGTATATGACCCTTGTACTTGCATACAGGATGATTTTTTGATACATCCATGTGCATGGTTTGGACTTCCAATTTTAAATCAAATCAAACGTGAAAGGAGTCAATTGAATGATCATCAGTCAATTTCAAATCAGCTTGAAAGGAGTCTATTGAATGATCATCAGGGAGCAGGTCACAGGTTTGAAGCCTGTAGTTTCATATCAAGAAACAAATACTTCCTGTGGATTTTTAGGTAGGAATTAAGAAATAAGTCACTGGTGGCTGTGGAAGTATGTTCTCTGATTACAAATACAACAGTTTTATTCACAGGATGATTCATGTAACAGCACCAGTATTGGCTTATGTATCAGAGTGGTGCTGCAGAACTCTCAAATGTTGAGCTTTAGTGAACTGGATGGTTGTGAATACCAGTGAAATTTTATTTATTTCTTTATGTAGGCTGACCGATGTGAAAACCCTCATGTGAATGATGAACTTGCCGACAATGATGCCAGGGTAAGGTCATAATTGGCACTTTGCAGAACTTCTTCTGACTTCTTGAGATTCCTCTGGCTGTCTGAATCCTCTGCATTGCAGACCTTACAGAGATTTCAATGTCACACAGCAATCATTTCTGAAGAGATAGTATTTTACAAAATTTATGAAAGTTAATTATGTGAAGGAAATTAGATCTTCACCCTAATATCTAGCTTCAGAAACATTTCTGCAGGACCTCGTCTAGTTCATGAAAAGCATGAAGACCATTTGAAGTACAAGTCAACAAGTGCAGGAATCAGACCCAGTCTTGCTTCTGTTTATAAAAGAGTTCTTGAATTAAGGAACAAGGGTGTGCTCATCTATAATCAGATCAGCTACCATACACTGACCATTGTGAATTCTGCAGTATGTTAGATATTGATACTGCTTTTTAGTGATGAACGTTTCAAGATTATTGGTAAACCTCACAGTCATTTTCTCAATAATTCTAAAATAAGCATCTGATCTTTTTCTTACTTCTTCCGACATTAGCAGGACTATCTTTGCTAAAATGGATAAAACTCAGCTGTCCTTCCTGAGTTTTCACCAACAAAATGTTACATCACAGTTACAACTTAAGTTTAGATGACTGCAAATTAATTAAAAAAAAAAAACCGAGAAAAGAAAAGGCCATTGAGAAATATTGCTTTAATTCCTGTTACATAAGGAGTTTAGTTCTGTCATCAGCCCTGGATATGAAAGAAAATTAATACTTTTCCTAAGTTCAAAAGTTCAGTACTGTTTATTTTGATGCAGAGTGTTAAATCTTCATGTTGGGTGGAGGTCTTTTATTATTACTCTTAGAGAGGTTTGAGGAGGTGAGGAAAATGGAGGAGACTGATTTGGTTTTTACTTTCCTGGAAGTAAAAGTGACTCCTGGAAAGATGAGGAAGTACTTAAGAGATAGGTTTCTCCTACATATTGCACCAGATAGTTGCAGACATAATTTAGTCAGTCTTACATAATCCTACCAGTCCTGAGGCTTTCATGCAGACTGCTGTCATGGCAAATAAAAAATAACTTAATTCAAGAATGTAATATACCCAGGCTAGATGATGGTCATAAAATGTCTGAAAATATGTTTTCTATCTGCATAGTGTTCCCTAGGTTCTATAAAGACATAAGTGAAGTATAAAGTGTTATTTGACAGAGCTGGAGTAAGTCTGAGGTAGAGTTTTGATCTGCATTTTGTCAAGGGCCAGTGTTCATCACTAACAAGCAATGGCCCTCAAAATACAGTATTCCTGTTTTACTATTCTGATATTGACCTTGTGACCTTCTTTTCTTTATGACAGGCCTTGTATGAAGCAGGAGAGAAAAGGAAAGGAACAGATATTGGTGTGTTTGTAACTGTTCTTACTACGAGAAGCTACCCGCATCTTCGAAGGGGTAAGCTGAACAAAGCTTCATGCTTCTCTGGGATGACTTTTGAACATTGCCTGGTCATGAGTTCAGAGAAGATAGAGATTATTAAGACATTGCTCTAATTGGAAGTATACCTGCTGACTAAGGGCGTGGTTTGGCAGCCTAGCTGTTCTTTCAGTAGTAGAGATGAGCAATATCATTTAGGCTATTAAAAAATCTAATGTCTCAGCTGGGTTGTGATCACAGTGCCAAGGAATGGGAGCTCCCCGAAGTGGTCTTGCTTCTTAGCCAGTTTCCCCTAGACAGGGGGCTGTCACACAGTCTCACAGGCTCTGGGCTAGTCAGTTGGCCACCTCTGCTCCAGCCAATGGGAAATGAACCCTTCCATCCTACCAAAGTCCCATTCCGTATGCTGACTCCATCAGCAGTACCTGGTGTGCAGTAACACTGCTCTTTACACTGTGCTGTCTGAAGAAAGTGAGAAAGATGACCCACAAACAATCCTCTACTGCAATAATGAGGACAGAATAGGGCAGAGAGCAGGGAGAATATTGTTTTTTCCATTATTTAGTCTTTCAGAAGTACACCAAGTACAGCAAGCATGACATGAACAAGGTACTGGATTTGGAGCTGAAAGGTGATATTGAGAATTGCCTCACTGCCCTTGGTAAGTGCTTCTGCACATTGAAACCTACGGTATGTTCTGACTGAACTTAACCTTTTGTTTTTGCCATAATTGCTCTGATCAGAAAATGTTCTGTACTTACCCTGCTTCATTGAGCTTGCTAAATAATACCTTGTAAAGTCTAAACTAGTCTTGGTGATTTAATTGACATACCTAAAATCAGTTGAAGTTGATGAATGAGTAGAAATACCTCTCCCAATATTTGGAAAGGTCTTTTAATGGGAACAGATGAGTTGCCAATATAGGACAGCTTTACAAGAAACCAGTATACCAAAAAAAGCTGTCAAAACAGGTGCAGTTTGTATCAAAAATCCAATAGTTTTAAACCTGTCTGCAACCAAAGCCACTCTTCTCTAAGTTTCATGTTGCAAGAATACTTACCGTATTGGTTATTAAAAACATTAAAAAACATTCCTTCAGTGGTTTTGGTCAAGAAAATGTTCATACAAAATTAGTGACTGTTGTTCATGAACAGTAAGGTAGGAAGGGACTGCCTCTTAGCAGTGGATCACGGATGTGATTGGGAACCAGGCCCTCATCTTGTTCTTAACTTTTGTATCACAGTCAAACATACTTTGGATAAAAGAATAATTTTCATCAGATTGCTTTAATATCAAAATTGAACTATAACTTGGTTTACAGAATATCAGATTACAACCTCCAGCTCTGCTATAGAAGGCATAAATGCTTTCACATTTTTCTGCTTGGGAATTGCAACACCTTCATGAATTTTAGGGCAGTAAATTAGGGAGAAATGTGTTGTTTTTATGGTAATTATTCTCCCCTGACTGAATTGCTTTCTGAATAAACAGAGGAAAGGATCTTCTTGTCCTCATACATTATGAAGAAAAGTAACAAAGAAGTACATAAATAGGGTATGTGGGTAGGAAAAATGAGAGGGTTTTTTAAAGTGTTTTATTATACTTTTGTTACATGTATGGCAGAAATGACCTTGTTTCATTGCTTCATTACAGTAAAGTGTGCCACAAGCAAGCCAGCTTTCTTTGCAGAAAAACTCCATTTGGCAATGAAGGTAATCTAAATAAAGATCTCCTCTTTGTAAACATGAGGTGCTTTATAAGATGAAAAATAAAAAGTTAGCTAGAGGTCTCTAGGCCCTTTGTGTTGCAGAAAAAGACTGCAGAGGGAAATTCAGAATATTTCTCTCACTCCTTTTATTCCTTCCTTTGAAACTGGAGGCTTTCTGTTGGAGGAGTTGTCTGCTATAATATGCTCAGGAGGTCATCTGTCCATCCACACATATCTTTTACTGTTACAGGGACAGGAAACAGACTGGAACCCTTCTTGTGAAACAACAATTATAGTGAAAAGGGAAAAGGAGAGCAATTGTAGACCTTAGCAGGAACCTTGTGAAAGGCTAATCTATAATGAGAAATTCGTGATCCTTCTGGCAAGTTTGGAGCCCATGTTAGTGAGGCAGCTGGTGATCATGAAACAGTCTAGTATGTAGGTATTGTCGTAACTCCTATGACTTGGTTAGGAGCAATATAGGAAAAATTGAGTGAAACACTATGAGAATGCAGATCACTGCACTATTAAAAGAGTAATTTAAAAAGGCAGCGAAGTCTAGACTGTCTCTAATGTCGAGTAAACACAGTCTGTTTTTAGGAAACAGCCAAAAGAAATGTCTAAAAATATTAAAAAACCCTAAAAACAACAGGGTGGAGGTAGCCTATCGGAAGTGTTTTGTGCTCATAGGGCAGATATGAGACCTCCCTGTTACAAGAGATACTAAAGCAAAAGGAAAGGGGTATGCTCATCTGTAAAGAAGTCTGATGGATAAACCTACGGAACCTGATCAAAAGTATTTCAGTGATAAAAGTAGCATAATTTTTTTCCCTCCTTTTTCTCCCTCTTTCTTCTTTGTTTCTTTTAACAGGGTTCTGGGACCCGGCACAAAGACCTCATCAGAATCATGGTTTCACGCCAAGAGGTGGATATGAATGAGATCAAAGGCTATTACAAGAGTCTGTATGGCATCTCCCTCCGCCAAGCCATCATGGTAGGTTTTCTCCCACGTGACACGTGAAACACAAAGCAACCAGATGGTTTTTAAGTCCAGGAAACTGTCCTGTTAACTTTTCTGCTCCTCAGTGACCCGTTCATCCTGCCTAGCTCATTGTAGACGGGTACCTTACATTTCCTCCCACAGGGTGGGAGAACTAATTCCTTTTCCAGGTCAAAGTCATTGTTGAAAGAGCTATAGAACTAGTAGTGATACATGTCTCACAATATCACCTTACAGTAGAATCCAAGAGCTGAAAGGAGAGTACAGTATCCCCAAATTCTTGTCCTTAAGCAGTACCTTGGCAGGAGAGTGGAGATGATTACCATGACAGCTCTAAGGGAGGTTTTTAACACAACTGGATATTGGCTTTTTAACATTTGGGGAACTCCAGCAAATGAATTTTTCATTTTATTAACATGTATTTGGCAATGCTTTCTCTATGACCTAAGTAAATGAGTTAAACAAACAGAAATATTTTGTTAAAAGGGACTGACCACCCAATGTACTTTGCAGAAAATTCAAGTGGTGAGGGAGTCGAAGAAAGCTAAAGTGACAAAGCATCTTTGTGGAAAGTAGTAGACATTACTGGGAAAAAAAAAAAAGATACCTTGATTGGAGTAGAAACATACTCCCTACATGTATGAAAATGCCTTTTTGATTTTTATTGA
Source organism: Nesospiza acunhae (assembly GCA_013398715.1). NCBI lineage: Eukaryota > Metazoa > Chordata > Aves > Passeriformes > Thraupidae > Nesospiza > Nesospiza acunhae. Next base: position 279,786 of record VZSU01000201.1, on the reverse strand, counting down.
TGTCTGCTACTTTTTCAGTTAGGTGCTGAAGGTCGCTTTAAATCTTCCTTAAACGTGTGTTACCTGTAATTTGGTGCGTAATTACACCACCTCATCATGTTCCAAAGTGGTGATTGCATCCAAATGTCTTGAGGCATAGCTTGGCTACACCTTTCATATACCTCTGAAAACTACACTGAAATTAGAGAAAACTAGAAGTGCATGTAATAATTACACTGCATACTTAATGCATATTACCCATTTTTACCAAGCTGAAAAAGCAATCCTGTGGTGGGCAGAGTATCACTGCACTGTTAGCCTTTATTTGAGATGCTCCTAGACACAATGTGTATACACAGTGTTTTAATATTAATTAGACACCACTGATCAAGAAAGAAGGTTTCCCTTTATTTAGAGTAAAAGCTTAAGCTCCTGGGTAGATAAAACTCTTCCATGCTTCTCTTCTTCACTTATGCCACTAGACCTCCCAACATTTTTACTAGCCTTGTCTACCTGTGCTCCGCTCTGGCAATGCATGCATTTATTTCTAGATCATACAAATAACTTCAGTGGTGGTGCTTGGTTCCAGCTCAGTCTGTGGCTAACTTGTTTTATCAAGGGATTAATTTATGTGGATGGAGCACTGATATTTGATCAATGTATATTGAATATTAATTGAAATTTATTTTACTTGAGACCATTGTTCTAACAATTGTCTGGTTTTCATGCTTAAATTTACAGGATGAACTCAAAGGGGATTATGAAACCATCCTGGTGGCTTTATGTGGAAGTGATAACTAAGTTTCATGTTCCTGGAATGCATTCAAGCCCAGTTGCTGAAAATCTTTATATTTGCATGCCTATGTAAAACACAGGCTTTACACACAGAGGTTTCTGTGGAATGGCACTTAGTACATACATATTATGTTGAAAACCTGTAATCCAGAATGTTTTTTTTTTTTCAATATCCTTGCTCTGAACAGCATCATTATTTCTGGTTGCCATTATTTATCCTAAGTGAAAGAATGCCCCCAAGTTTCTATTCATGTGATTAATTATGAAAATGGTAAAGTTTTCATCTATGCTAAGAAAATAAACTTTTAAAAATAAAATTCACCCATGTGTTACTTTGTATATCCTTTGTTACTATTCTGCATTTAACTCCAAGTTGTGTGAGGGGAAAAAACTGGTAAACAGCTTAATCAAAAAATAATGTAGTAATACCAAGTATAGCTCTGATCTGCATAAGATTTCTTTATGGCAGAGTGAAACAGGGTTTCAGCAGAAATGTGTCCTTTGTGAGAGCCCAGCCTAACTATTAAACTTCAAAATGGGAATGAGGGAGCACATAGAATTTTAATTTAGAGTAAAGGAGGAGATAAAGTTAAAAATGTTAGTAGTATGAAAACACTTGTTATCTGATTACAGGGGCATTGCCAGACCATGGAACAGAGGAAATGTTTGTGCATTGCTGGATTCGAAGCACTTCTCCTAATTTTAAGGCATTTCACTATTTTTAAAGCATTGTATGTATACATCTTAGTCAGAGGTAGTTGCATTTTTATTGTATTCTATTTTTGTCTACTTCGAAAATGCAAATGCTGATTGTTTTGAATGCAAATGCTGATTGTTTTGAAGAGGATGGATTGGTTTGTGTAGTGGTGTAACAAGGAGGAGTCACAGTTTTACTGCATGCCAGCTAAACCCCCCTAGATGTTCACTTTTGTCTAAGAGGCATAAGTTTCTGTACAGTTAGGGAACCACTTCCTTAAACATTTAAAAAAACAGAAGTTTTTTTAGAAAATTCCATTCATATGGCTCTTTCATATGGCTATTTCACAATTGTTTTAAATGTTGTGATCTATTTATTGCCATGGAAACTTGCAGCCCTTTATTATAGTCTGGAAACTTTCATACTGCAAAAAATAGGACTGAGGTTAAAGCTTGTGAAATAAAGCACAATCTATTCCACTGCCAGAAGGCCCCATGATGGTCTGAGTAGAAGTGAGAGATGTTTCTAAACAAAAACCAAATTAAAACAAAGATTTTTAGGTATGCTGACATAAATGGAAGGGTAATTTCCTGGCATTAAGAAAGACAGTTCTTGTCTTAAAGAGTTATGCTGCACAGTAAAGGGGAGAGACAGAGAATTAAATGGGCCAGCACAAATACTCTGTTTTCAATGAAAATTAGTAACAGCATCAGCAGTGAAATGTAAGTAAAAGTCTACATATGCTAGCTGTAGTCAGATTGTCATTAAGATGGATTACCACAGAAGACTAATAATCAAAGGTTGTTTTGATTATTTTGTCCCTATCTTTTTGCTTCAAAGGAGAAAGTGTCGCATAAAAATCACTGGAAGTGAATTTAGTAAGTCCCTAAGGACTCCATTCAGAAGCATGTTTGTCTCTGTGCTGAGGTTAAAGCATGGGAAAAGTCCACAGATTTGTACCAAGGAAGTATATCTACAATTTTTCTCACTGCTGTTTTCCCAACCAATATTAGCTATTAAGCACTGGCATAAGAAAAAATAAGAAAGGCAAAATAAAAAAGACATTTTTCTAATGTTATCTCAAAATCAAATAGTGAACTGTGACAGTTGTAAAGAACTTATTAGTGCTTATTCAGACTGTCCAGAGGAAGGCTTGTTGGGGCACAGTGCTGGAATTTTCACCTCTATTTTAGTGAAATGCGATTGATGAATTTTATATTCCCTCTTTAGAGATGGGGCAGGTATTTCATAACTACAAGCTACAAAAATAAACTATATTCATAACTAATAATATATTTCATAACTATAAGCTACAAAAATAAAGAAGGCTTTGATGAGGTGTGAACATGGAATAGAAGGAATGTAGCCTGTAATATTTCAAAGACAGTAAGATATGATTTTATTGGAAAGTCATGTATTAGACTTTGAATTGCATTCAAATATGTGAGTAATGGTGATCCACTCGATGGGAATGGCCATCCAGCTATTTAAAGGTGATGGAGGGAAGGTGAGTGGTGAAATCAAGAGGAAGTGTCAGGGGGATGAACTAAATACGATACAGTAAAGGCAATAGTGAAATTCATGAGAAGGGTTTCCTTGCAACTTGGTGGGAGTGGGGGAGACAAAAGGGTCACAAGAAAGGCAACAAGAAGATTGAAATATGATTTTAATCATTGTACACTTGTAGTCTATCAACAGAAAACTACTGTGAGGGCACAGCTTCGACACAAACATGTAAATTAAAGAGTCACCCTCCATATTCACCAGGAAAAGCTTTCTTAAGGGCTGTTAACATTGAAATAGTTTAGAAATAGATTGGAAAACCATTCCTTCAAATAGTACTAATTCTTTCACAACTGTTTAATAAAATGCTCTGGAAATGCTATATTTGTTACATTTAATTTATATTACTTTATGATTAGCCATCTGCTGCATGCTTGGACATATCCTTAAGGTTCTCTTTCACTGTGAATGCTTATCTGTCCCCTTTGGCTTTTCCCTCAAAAACAAATAATGGATTTACAGGAGGCTAGAAAAAGTATTACGAGTTTCCAATGGCGTTTCCAAAACATTTGGCCTCTGGTGCCACCTTGTGACTGTCGAGAACAAGGACAAGGGATAGTATTTCAACCGAAATTCAGTCTCAAACAGCGGAAGTTCATATACCGACACTGTTTCTGAACTGCCATAATAAAGAGATAAAGTAGTTCAGCATCTCATGGAAAACGGGTGTTTTTTGTTTCCCCCCTGCTCCAGTGTCCGTTTTTTCCTACTGGTTTCAAAAAGAACACGTAGGAAAAAAGAACTATCTGATGTATTCTCAGGTGGAGCAGCAAAGAGAAGTTTCTCAAATCGCTGACACAGACAGTTGTAAAATATGAAAAAAAAACTCCAAACTCAACACATCACCAGACCTCTCTAAAACGGTAGCAAATGTGTATGGGTGTTTACAACAAACCCTGTACTTGAAAGACTCATCCATCATGTGGTATGTCTCTCTTATTCAGCAGACTTGGGCAAAGAAAGGGGAACTTCTAAAGAGACACCACTACAGAAGGTGCTATGGCAAGGTGATACAGCTAAGCAGTCCTGTGTGTTTATTTAGTATAGAGACAAAATCACATAATTTTGTTCCAGGAAATTAGGCTGGTTTTCCATCTCCATTCCGAGGTGGCTTGTACCCAATTCTATCAATTGCTATGTGCTTTTTTTGTATGCCCATTTTGCTTCAGATCATTGGAATAATGTAGATGAAAGGTTATTTTAAAATCTGGGCTTTAGTTTTAATGTCTTGATTTCCAACCTATTCAAGTGCCTCCTTCATTCAGTGGGGCCAAATATAGAAAAGCTAAATGCACTGCTTTTAAGGAGTTGAGATTTACAAAAGTGATGGCAAGGTGCCCATTACTATATGTATTATTGTCTTCTGTGCTACTCTTTATAAACTAATGAAACATAATATTTCTAGCATTGTCTGAATAAAGAAAGATGGAAATTAGATATTTTATGTTCCTTGATTATGCTATGCTGATTTTTACATTAAATTGATCACTGTGATACCAACAGAAGTTTTCTGAGCAGTTGCAGGTAGTAAGTATTACATAACATGCATTTGTGACAGGCAGTAATAACATATGTTGGCAATTAAACTTATTCTGCCTCTTTCAAACTTTGTTTAGTTCTTCCCTCTTATCCACATTAAGTGGTTGTAGGTCATTATAAAAAAATTGCCAGATGATTTTTCAAGATTGTTGATGAATGTAATGTATGAAGAAAAATTTTTAATTTCTTATTGCTCAGTTTTATCCATTTTATATTTCAACACTTTCTTCTTTTCCACAACCACCTCTTGCTATATTCTAACCTATGCTAGAACTTGGCTGCTAAACCGCTAACAAAGATCTTAGAAGTTTCTTGGGAGGCTATGGCAGGCTTCAAGAAGTCCACTTGAATTGTAAAGGTTCTTCTGCTATTTCTGCCATTTTACAGTGAAGCTCTTCACTTTTTGTGGAATTTTGTATGTTTAATTATGGGGATGATGAGGAGTTTTTAAACATATTTTTCTTTGCACTGAACATTTCAGTTAAATGAGTTTATTGACAAATTGAATGCTTTTCTTTTCTGAATTTGTAATATTACTTCCAAATACTTGCTTATTTCAAATAATAACTGGATATGAATAAATACCATATATTCATATATTGCTAATTATTTCTGCTAACGCTGTTTTTTAAAAAAATACTGGACGTTTGTGTGTGGACTTTTTTTTTTTCATATTACAAAATTACCATTATGTGGAATTGTTTGATATATAGGAAGTTTGCCCCTAATTGATTGAGGCAAGTGCTTCTGGAATATCTGAAAAGCAGGATACTTGATATTATCAAAACTTGAAGGTTTTTTTAATCTATGGTTCATCTACCAGGTCTAGAAACAATGTGATAGTTAAGTGTTTTTATGATGCTCTGATATGAACCTGTAGCAAATTATCTGAATTTGTTTACTTCCACTCCACAAAATTGAAATCTTAGGATTTGGAATTTATATTTTTATCGATATGCATATTTAGCCTACTATTAAGGAAAATACACAAATATAGAATATAAAATTTTTACAAATATACAACTGAAAACTTACAAAGAACTTCCAGTCTCCATAGATTTATTAGCACAAAATTAACTGGGGGAAAAAGTACTTTCAGTGAAGCATCAGTGCTGCTACAAAGATCTACACTGGAGAAGAATGTAACTTTTCTCCTTAATGGACAATACAAAATGCTTCCCCTAAGACGTGGTTGCGCTGTGGGTAAATTGTTCATACTGCCTAAAAACACTAGATGTAGCTGTTGGTGCTTGCAGCAGGAAGAACGCACACGCCCAAAACCACACCCATACCTGCCTGCCCCCTCCTCCTCCCCTTCCCCAGCCGGGTATTTGTTGGTGATGTAAGTGATGTTTTGGATTTTTACTTTTTAAGAATAAAATCTTCATATTATGGCTCTCCTTACAATATTATGTAGGTCTTTTTGCAGTCTCTGAATTTGTCAGTCCTTCTTCGTTCGACATGATACAAGAAGGTAGTGTAAAATTTAAACATGATATTACTGTTCATGAATTAATTATAAATAATGATTATTGAAAATAAGTTAATACATATTTTTCCAGCAATTGGCCTGACATTGTGACTGAAATGGTACAGGGCAAGTTTCTCTTGCAGCATTGATGCATTTTACATAGCTGGGACATAGGCAGTAATCTGATGAGCTGCAACTGCCACAATACCAGATGGATCCCTAAAATAGGAGTCCTGTACTAATCTGTCTAGATTACTGAATTCAGTGCCACTTGGCAATATATCAGGGAATGCTTGTAGAACTGAATCAAAATAGATTATAAGGTTTTATTTTCAGTTACATCTATAAATGTTCTGTGTCCCGTTTTACCATTTTTGTGGGAAATGCATCTGAAAAGTTACCCAATGGTTTTTTTAAAGTTGTTTTGTTTTTCAGCTACCTGTGCCATGGTAATATTTAGAATTATATTGACATTACCAGTCTGTAAAATTTTGCTAGAATTGCCAGTTTAATTAGGAAAATTATGAAACAAAGAAATACAAAATAAAATATGAAATTAAAAAACCCAACCCAGTTTCCTTATCAGTAAAAATAAGGTATGCATGTAAGCATATACAAGACGCTTTTGTGTCATTTTCTTCTGCAATGATTAAGACAAGTATATTTGCAGGCACATGTATTTGCATTTAGATGCTTCTCTAGAGTGTAATTGTAAAATGCACATTTAGGGAGAAAGAGACAGAAAAGATGGATAATGGCAGTGGAGAGAGTAATGAATTTTTCTTGTTGCCATGCTTCTTTCATGCCCTATGAATGAAGTACTGAAGCTAGGGATATGATGTTACTATTAATTTGTAGCTGAAAAATGTAAACAAATATGTAGTATAACAAGGTGTCAGTTTTAGAAGAATGTTAATGGCTGACTGTTGACAAGCACCCATAGCTGTACATTTATGATTGTTGAAGAACTGGGAAAGATACATGAATTTTTGGGTTTAGTTTACTGTTAGTGAAAGTGTTTTATTGGTTATTAAAAATTTTTGTACAGAATTTGTCATACATACAAATGAGTAGTAGAAGACTGGCATCTACACTCCTACCTGAATGAAGTGAACAGCCTGCAGATACAAAAAATCTACAACATAAGGTGTCACACGCTCCTATGTGCACCTGTCCTTTGAGCCCATGTCCGGTTCTCACTTGTGCTTCTGTGACTTTGTACAGATCCTAAGGTGACTGCTGTGGTATAAATACACTTACATCAACATTTGTATATTTGTATGTGCTCCACGGTTCACAGCTGATTTGTGCAGAAGCCCTGAAAACTTGTCCATACATCATGATAGCTTGCCCAGACATCACATGGCAAATGCCTGGTCCAATCAGCCATGCAAGTGGATCATCAATGCAAGAACTATGGTGAGAGGATTATAGGTATTTAGAGGAAATGCAGAAGCAAAGCTACAGGAGTTTTGCCATGAGATACTCTAGAACTCAAAGTAAAATTAATCTCCAAAGAATTAAGTTAATAACAAAGTGTACTGGTTTCTTAAGCATCATTCCCTCTTCAGCCAAGTCAAATTCACTGCAGTCTCTGAGCCAGGGTAAAAACAGCAGCAGTTTTACCCTTTCTAGTAATCTAGTCCCTGCTGCTGCTGACCTCAACACGGTTTTGCCCTCTCTGTGCCAGTTGTTTCCCCTCTCCTTTTCTTCCCACCTATTTCCTCCCCTCCCCTCATGTTTAGTTAGCATAGCGGCTGCCATTGGGGAGTCTAGGTCTTAAAGTTAAGAGCTGCATTACAAAACATGTACATAGGCCAAAGAAATTGTACAGAAACTACCACAGAAATGTCTACCAAGAAAAATATGTGAATCATGGTATGAAAAGTAATTTTTTTACTTCAGTTTCCACCATTGCACTCAATCTGTTCTTCATAAGAGGGGTCTGCTTTCCTTGAGTTATGAACTCTGTGCTGCCCCTAACAATGGTGCAACAAAACAATTTTAATTTCTATGTTTATGGGACAAAAGGTCATGAAAACAAGCTCTCTCTGTTTGCACCCTTTTTGTATAGTCTACAAAATTATTAAAGTCTGGAGTGCCCAATTTTCATATTTTCTTTAGATATCTGGAAATGCAAACAAAACAAACCACTGCAGTTTAAAAGTTCCAGCAATGACTAAGTAACTTTTACAGTAACCTTTATTTCAACCAACCCCATCCAAATTTTGGGGCGAAGATGGGTGTTGTTTGGCTTTTGGGAGTTTTGTGGGTTTTTTTGTTTGTTGTTTGGGGTTTTTTTTTGTATTTTTTTCCCCCTTGAATTAAGAGCAATTCATTAAGAAATTTAAAAATCGATTCGGAGGTACAGTTGTTTGCTGCCACACAAAGGTGTTTACTTGTAAAAGAATTGCAAATGCAATGCATTACAAATATTCTTGATTCATTTTAACTGTCTACTCTCACTTTGACTACTGACTAATTTTTTAGGCTCCTACGATTATAATTAATTGGTTGATCCAGTTCAAAAGAGGTGTTGGACTGTGTTTCATGTACCAAGAAACAATGAAAGTTTGAACATGGCTGAAGGTCTGCTCTGTCCCTTGTTAATTTTCTGGTCCTTGGAATAGTGGAATAGGTGACTCTTTTCTTCATGGCACCAACAACCTACAATAGGAATACCAGTTGCATAAACATGGCACTCACAATCAATGCTTAGGATTGCTGGTGGAGAAAAATAGGATGCAGGTAGTGTGATCTACTTACAGCTGTCACAGCATAATAGAAGGGCGGCTGCATCCAGCATCAGTTTCAATAGCCTTTTGAGGATGTTGTAGGGAGTACAGAAGTGATTTGGCCTAAAAGTTACATGTGCCTGACCCACTGATGAGCCTGACCTTTGATAAAAAGCTTGTGAGATACAGGTCAGAAAAATACTTTCAATCTGGAGAACCAAACAGAAATATGGGAATAGTCCAAGTTCAAAAGGCAGCCCTAAATTACAAACCTAGACTACCATTATAGTCTCAAATAGCCTGTTGTCACACACTCCCCTTTTGGTTAGACCTAATTAATCTTCAAGTAGGTGAAAAGCCTTTTTGACCCTGGAAATTTTTTAATGCCTGTCTTGGACGGAGACAGTTTAGGTGGGCAGTCTGAAATTAGTAACTTCCTCCTTGATTCCAAGCAATCTCTTCTCATCCATGATGGATAACATATGACTAGATACAAGTTAAAAAAATAGCAGTTTAGTAAAAGAATGCCAACAGGCAAGGGAAAAAAGGAAAATAACAAATTAACGATCTGCCACACTACCAAAGAGACCCGAAATGCTGGAATTGCCCTTCCTGATACCGTGCCCAGCAGGGACGGCCTCGGGCTTGTAGGACCGAGGGACGAGATGGCAACAGATCTGTGCTGGACGGCAGAGCTCTCGGGGCAGGTGCAACAGCACATGGAGACCTGACGGCTCCCCAGGGCCAGCATCCTCCCCCAGAGGCCCAGCAGGGCGGGGGGCACTCGGTGTTCCCTGTCCCGGGTCACTTGGTGTTCCCTGTCCCCGCTGTCCTGGGACACTCGGTGCTCCTTGTCCCCTGCCGGAGCAGGGCCACTGTGGGACAGAGCCTCGGCTGTGGACAGGCGCCTGTGGAATCCTCCTCAGGGCAGCCCAAAACTCCTGCTGTAGCCCCTATGAGATGAGGGAAAAACCCCAAAAGCTGAAAGGGAAGAAAAAACCATTTGCCTGAGCTGAAATCAAACAGAACACAAAGCAAATACCATGTGGCAAAGAAGCTCCACATGAGACACAATTTTATAATTGTATTATGTCTCTCCCCAGGATAGCACCCCCAGACACATGCACAAGGTATCTGACTGTAGGGTCTTACAGACACAGCAAGAATTTTTGGACATACATAGATAGATATGGAATACAACACATTATGGGCCACAAAAGAATGCCTCATAAGGAAAAGAAAAAAAAGAAAAAGAAACTGGCATGAGCAGACAGCTGTAAAACTGTTGGTGTTTTGCATGGACTCATCTGCTGGTATACATTGACATTATGATGTTTTAACCAAAATTTAAAGCATCTTTTTCTTTAATATGTATTTTTTACAAGTACTAGCTTTCTTCACCAGAACTAAAATTACCATATTCTATTAGTGAGTACTTTACAAGAATATGTTTTTACAGTATGGTTTAATGTATTCGTACATTGAAATAGGCAGATCCAAGAAACAGGCAAAAGATCAGTGTAGCTACAGAGTATCACATTGTCTTAAAAAATACATCTAAGCACATACTCACACACAGTAGTTATCCACTGATGTTACATTACAGATTGCATCCCAAAATCACTGTCAATCATTTAACATGAGAATATTCTTAGAGTTCCCTGGCAGATGCCTTGCCAGCTCTTTGGCTCCCATTAGTCTCCAAAGTCAGTACTTTAAAACATCTCACAGTTTTAATAACGAAGCCATTTAGCACATGGTTTCCTGTGGGATGTAGAAAGCATAGTTGCTTTCATTTTACTGGAAATATTCATAAAAGCATGAAAACACACTAAAATCCAGAAAATATAGAAGAGCAACATTACACACTCTGTAACACTGCTAAGAACTGATGCTGAGACCAATGACACAGGTGGTACAGGAGCTTAGAAGAGACCAGAGTGGCTGTTCATATGTCTTTTACTTTCTGATTTCACTTACCTTTTCAAATTGGTTTCTAATTCCATTGAAAGTTTTGGAGCACATCCCTAAGTAATTTGATGCCATTTCCAAAGCAGGGGCAGTGTTTTCACACTTCTAGACTCACATGAAATTTACCTTAAATCCTCTTTGCACTTATAGAATTCCCCACCTTTATTCTGGAATTCCCACCGCTTCCAGGATGTCATCCTCTAGAAGCTGCAGAAGAGTTAAAAGCCTAATTTGTGTTGCACACATACCTTTGAGAGACAAAAGCTGCCTAATTTTTTAATGAAGCTGTGTGTTTTGGCACTGAAGAAATATGACTACTTCCATAACTTATTCAGTAGGTCCATTGAATAGGGACAATGGTTCAAATTAATTTTCATTTAATTTTGTCCCTCTGGCCAAAAATCTTAGTTCTGTAGTCTTTTAGAAAGAGAAACAGCAAATGGGCAAAACTGTGATAGTGAATATCATTGCTTATGAAATGTATCTCATGATATTTGTTTTTTTCAGATTAACAACAATGAAAAAATGACCTAATGGAGATAAAAACTGCGGGAAGGGATCTTAGTAATGTTTCAATTTTCCTGTATTCTTGAAGGAAAGCTTAAGACAAATGGATGCCAATAAAAAGAAATGTATGTCTGGCTGTGTTCTGGATATGAAATACTCCCCCATCTCCCTACCCCCTAAAGAGATGTTCAAATCTTTTCTGGGTTAATCTGTCTCTTTTTTTCTAGTTTTGTATAGGAGTAAGAAAGTCAGCATACTTCTGGTACATATTCAAACATTGTGTACAGCATATTGGCAAACAAGCACATGCTCCTGAAAATTGCAGAATATTTAATGGCTCACAATTGATTGGAAAGAAAATGGAAAAAAGTAAACTGATCTCAGACTTTTCTCATCATCTCAAATTAATATTCTCTCTTTCAAGCCAACTGCTTTTTCTAATCCAGCAAAGTCATAATGACAATTAATTTGCAATGAATAAGCACAAGCAAGTCTCCACTTTCCAATGTACTGTCTGTAGAGGTGAAGCAGCCAACTCTGTTTTTAAAGCTGAAATTCGCAGTTCTGTTCCCACTTCTTCTGAGCTCACTGACTCCAACAGAATTGCATTTGTGTAACTCTGCTGCTACTGAAAAGGCACTAGACTCCGCATTCTAGTCTGTTGTGGGTTTTAGCTCATCTGGTTATTACTCTTCTGAAGGATGCTTAGGGAAACACTGTATTGTGCTGTCCTGAGTTGTGTCTGGACTGCTTTCACAGGGATAAAGGTGACACCAGTACTTGTAAGCAAACAAAATACCAGAGCGGGCAGAAGCTGTTAGTACCAAAATGCAACAGGCTATAACAGGTAAGCCTGTCACAACTGCATTGTGCAAAAATATTTGCAAACCAGGGGAACACCAGGTTGCAATGTGACAATAAGGGGCAGTGGGGGCTGGTGGACAAGTTGCAGCTTCTTTCAGGTGCCTATGAAAGAAAGCCCCTGTTCCCATCTCTTTAGAGCCAAGGCTGTCCTTTCTTTTTCCAGCTTGTAATTACAGTGACATAAAATAAACAAAGACAGTGGTAGTCAGTCAGCACCCAAAAATCTATTGTAACACCCTGAACATGTTTTATCTGCATTCTTGACATAGGTAAAATGTCAGAATTTGGCATAAAGTGACAAGACAATAAAAAATCCCTGTAAAAAAAAAGTTACTGTTTTATTCCTGTGTATTAAATTGGAGTTCTGGCTGTAGTAAGAGATGGCCTAATCAGCAAGGGAATGAAATGGTCTGAGGTCAGCCTCAGTGAATGACAACTTGGCAGAAAAGACATTTCAGCATCTTCCTACCAGGTCTTGCAGTTGATTGTAATAGCTGTTGATTGTAATGGTAGTTTGAGCCATTTTATATTATGGGAATTGTCAAAATCTGTATGATACAGTCTGTATGACTCTTAGGTTTACAAAAATAATCATTAAGAGATGCAGCTAATGCAATCCAAAGCCTTCCTAAACACTAGATGGAAGCCCTCTCTTACCATACTTTTCCCCTGATTTCTGCATTTATCTGTCTTTTGCTATGCTATTATAGTAATTATTTGATTTGCACTGTTTCATTCTGAGGACCATTTTGCGGATTAGTGGTTTGTTTGTGGTAGGAGCCTGTCATAACCTAGGAGAAGAGTCTCCTGCTGTTATGTAAATAACTTTTAACGAAGCCTATGCTAGAATGACAATTTTGACCTCCAGACAACACAACATTACAAAAAGAGCATTTAGAAATTGCTGCTATTTGTATGGTTGCTTCCAGGATGCTGTTTTTTCAGCTGAAATTTTACAGTATTTTATAGCTGAGACAACACTAAAGAGCAAACCAAAAAAAAGATTGTTCTTCACTTTCCTAATATCCTGTTTCTATCACTGTTTTCTTCTTTTTCTTTCCCTGCTAGAACAACATGTAAAACAATCTTTTATCTTCAGTTGTGCCTAGCACATATTTGATTTTAAGGGTACCAACCTTTTGTTAAGTCTGTTTTCCTGAGTATGATGGTGCAACCAGCTTTAATGCTTATAATGTCATTGAACCGCTACTTACTACAGAAGATTCTTTTTTTTTCTAATATATAAAGTTTGAAAATAGTCTAATTTTTGAAGAATATAAGTTGCCAGTCTGCCCTGAATGCGCTTTTTTAGCCTATTGAACGTCTACAGTTGTGGCTTCCAAGTGTGTTTTTGACTTTCGACCATCACTTTATTCAAACTTACTAGTCTTTTAAAAATTAAAATATATACCATGATGAAGAGAAATAAAGTGAAACTTAAGATGGTTCAGCCATAATCGGTCACCTGTTAGATATGTCAGGGAAAAAAAGGCAAATCATGAACAAATTTTGGTATCAAATATGTATAAAATTAGTCATATATACTATTGGTATATACTATACCATTGCTAGAACTAGATCTTGGTAGAACTTATAAATATATTTTCTGACTATTTCTGTTCTAGTTGCTTCTGCTTTCATTTAGAGAGTCTGCAGTTGTGGATGGTTGGGATGGCCACAACATTTCTAGAATCAACAAGAAATGTGCAGCTTTGTTTTTTAGAAAAAAAAATTTCTGCAAAATGAAAGCATATTTTCAGTATAACTCTTCAAGACTAGGTCTAGATTTATTAGGAGTCTCTTCAAATGGAATTGGTTTTTGCATTTAAAAATTATTTTCATAATTTCCCACAACTTCTTTTTACCTGTTCTCCTCCTGTGTCCATCACTCTGCTACACTTCACTTTTGGTTACATTTCTGCTTCCCACACACCACGTGTGTGGTGGAAGCAGAAATGTAACCAAAACCCAACACTTTCAGTTTTAGTTTTTATTATGTTTAACTTAGGATTTCATTCCTGAAATTACAGTCAGTTAAAGGAAAATAATAAAGCATTGTGCTTTTCTACTGCATTTTTATTGGGAAGGAAAGGAAAAGAGCAGAAATTACAAAAATGTAAAACTCGTAATTAAAAAACTTATTTTTCCAAAGAAACATTATAGCATCCTATGTGAAAATTAGGGTTTTAAAAAAGAATTTTTGTGAACCGTTAGAATGGATGTTAACAGAGATATTTCCAACTACCATTGTAACTAAAGAAGAAACAGAAGCCTTAGCATGCACTAGCAGAAAAAGTAATTTTTGCTTGATCCTAAAGTGTGGCCATTAGTGTTTGACTACTGGATTATTTTCCACAACAAAAAGTGTATATGCAGAAGGTTGCTAAAAACATAATAGTTATAGTGATAACAGTAATTAAAATAATAATTCCAGACTTGCATTTACAGTAAAGTCAATTGACTGAACTAGTGACATAGCACAGACTGTTAAGAGAAAGAATATCTCAGCAGGAGGATAGTTTTCTTGACATTGAAAGTTTGAGTCTATTGTATTAAAAAAATGGAGGGCTATGAATGAAGAAAAGAGGTATTTATGGTGGAGGGAGCTGACCACTGTGAGAGCTAGATATTTAAATTGTAAACTATGGCTTGGTCTTTTTAATTTTATAGTTTGAAGCAATGAATTTCATCAGCCTTGTTTACTCTCCTTCTCCCACCATAAGATTTTCACAGGCCAGACTCCTCTGTGGAGATCCTTTGAGGTCTCTCTCAGTTTTTCTGCATTTGTTCATCTTTAAATATTCACATTGTGATTAAGAACCAGAGATCTTTCTAGCAGTGTTCTTTGTCTTATATTTATCTTTCTGCACTGTAATTTTACATTACAATCCAGTTTTAATAATTCAGCTACTTTCTGTTTAAATAGTAAGAAGCAATCAACATCTTCCCTCCCGAAAAACCCACCCACCTGCAAAAAAATCCTAAAACCCAAATGAACTCCTTTTTCTCATCCTCATCTTCTTCCTCTCCCCCCTCTCAATGAGGACTGATAACTACCTGTACTCTGCATGCTGTGGCTTATATTGTACAACTGCAGCATGTAATCAAAGCTGACAGGGGAACCCCCAAGCAAAATTATTTTCTGTTCATGAATAGAAAAATCAGAAAAACATAGACAAAACCATGCAGCTAACACAGACCACAGATCCTAGAGAAACACTGTGTTATGCTTTCTTAGTATTAAAAAGCACTTACTGCAAGAGACTCTCATAAAGGGAAGAACCCCAACTAATATTTTCCGGAGCTTTTTCTTTCTGAAACTATCTAAAGGAAAGAAGAAGTTCTTTCATTTTTTTTTTCCTCTTTCTCCCTGTGTCCTTTTGTACCTTTTCCTATTTTTTTACTGTGTGGCAGTATATATTTTGATCTGATTTGAAAGTAGTCAAGGGCAAGAACAGAAGGAAAAAGAACTTTTGATTTTAGATCTACACCAAAGCTCAGTGACTAGGCAGGAAGACAACTAAGGAGCCTAAGAGAAAATCAGAGAAAGAGAAAATTGGCCACAACCAACATGTAAAACCCCACACAGATTTCTAAAACATGAAGAAAAACTGAAATAGAATTTGATTCCACTGAGCTTCCTCCTGCTGCTCTCACTGTTGAACTCGGTGCTACTGAGAAAACCCAAATTGCAATGCCATCCTTACCCCTCAATGAAAAAGAGAAAAAAAGAAAAAGAAAAAGAAAAAGAAAAAGAAAAAGAAAAAGAAAAAGAAAAAGAAAAAGAAAAAGAAAAAGAAAAAGAAAAAGAAAAAGAAAAAGAAAAAGAAAAAGAAAAAGAAAAAGAAAAAGAAAAAGAAAAAGAAAAAGAAAAAGAAAAAGAAAAGGAAAAATGAGAAAGAAAAAGAAGAAAGAAAAAGGGAGAAAAAAGATATGTGACTGTAGGTCTTTGACTGTATGAGTTTCCCATTGGGAAACATTAGCAAATCATTTTTGCTGTCTGTGTAGGAGACGGTGGATAAGCGTGGAAGAATCTCTTAAAGGCTTTTCTTCAGGTCTCCTTGCTCAAGTAAATGAACTTTTAAGAAATGTCTATGTAAATCTCCTAGCGGCTTACAATTGTTTAAGCTTGGAGGACCTTCTCTTAAAAGAGACCCTGTTTTCCTCTGGTCCATGAAATGTACATCAGCGACCTGCTTATGTTTCAACACAAACTGGATTAAAAATTGTACTTTGTAATTTTGGGAAAAACTTTAAAATTTGATATTCTAAGGAGAGGAAAACACATGTTTCAGCAATAAAACCCGCAAAACCAAAGATTGTTGGTCTAGGTTTGTAAACATACAAAAATTAGGACAAGCTTTATGTACCACAATGCTTCATACATTCAGGCCTATACATGAGTGTGGATTTTGGTGGGGTTTGGTTTTCTCTGCTGAAGAAATCAGAGGATATCAATGAAGAGTATGAGAACTCAGTAAATAATTCCAGCAAAACCATAGAGCATAATGCCCATCCACTCCTCTATTTTGTGACAGAATTTAATAGAACATTTATTGCTCATTGCTGCTTTTAGGGTTGATGTTGTGACCTGGCAACACTGTTCATTCT
>VZSU01000201.1:109741-263008 GCA_013398715.1 Nesospiza acunhae | reverse complement strand
CCCCACCTCCCCCCTCCCCAAGATTCACTTAGGAGGCTTGAAAAGAGCTACTTCAAACAGCTATGAAAAGCCTGGGCAAAGAATCTATCTCTTAGTTTGACTTAGGTGCCTTGTCCTTGAGGAAATATCCTTTTCATACTCCCACATTATGAAGACAAGTGAAAGTTTTTTCCTCAGATTCTTCCATTTCACTGAATATCACACAATCACAGCATGAGTTCTTAATAGTTCTCTGTTTTACAGTTTAGAAATTCCACTAAGAATATGCACAGATTTTTCCTCTTTTAATTAATTTTTTTTGCTAATTTAATTATAAACTATTGTTGGCTTATAATAATTTGGGGAAGTCATAGTTATCAACTTGGGAGGTGTCATTCTTAAAGAGAAAAGACTTGAGAAGCTGTAACCAGATCCCATGTATGTGAGACTAAGTTAATTCCTGTTTTATGCTGGTAGTCAGTAGTGGGATTACCTAGGGAGGACTAAGAATGGAGCTTTTATTCAGGCCTGAGAACAGCGAGTGTAAACATTTGGAACCAAAGAATATTTTAGTTTCCAAGGTAGATCAAGGGGAGTATTCAGTCCAAACCCTACTCAATATACCTTGAGTTAATATTCCTTGCTCATGTCTCTGCCCAGGTAAATTTTTACAGTCTGTGAGGAAGGTGATTTCACACCCTCTCTGAACAATCTGTTTCACTGTTTGAACCCACTCATGATGAAAAAGTTTTTTAAGAATTTATCCAGCATTTCCTGACAAATCTCCCAGGTTCACCCTCTCTCCTCTTCATTAGACATCTGTGGATGACCATCAATTCTCTTGCCTGCCTTTTCTTTATTTTTGGAGACCAAACAAATCTAGCTCTTGACACTCTTTGCACGTCCTCCATCATCCTGAACAGTGTGGTAGGAAGAATCATGTGCGTGGCTCGTTTGTTCAATTTTTTGCTAGTTGGATTTCCCTCATTTGGAAGTACTGCCTTGGAAACACAGTCAATCAAAACAAAGCACACTTGTTGTGTGCATATAGGTAATTTATAGAGAGCACTTTGTTTAGATTTAAAACACAAGATGAAATGGACCTTCATGAAAATGTGAAGGCACACATTTTTCAGTTTGTTCTTTTAATTTAATTTAATTTACGGGAAGTTTTATTTTTCCAGACTGCTACCAAAGATTTGCTCTGCTGGTGTAAACATTAGTGAGCCTAAAATATTAGTTCTGTCACTGGACAGAAATTTTTTTTATATCTTTCTTCTTTTTTCAATCAGGATATGATCTTGGAACATAACATTTTCAGTAATATATGTATTTATTATATTAGTTGAATCTTCAGACAAAAGTTTCTGGATTTAAAATTACTTTTACAGTGTTCTGCTTAATGAGGTGCTAGAAAACATTTGCCATGTAAATACACTTGTTAGGAATCCTAAAACTGATTAAATGAAGACACTTCTGGTGGAGTTTAGCCATTGTAAAGGTCATTTAAACCATTGGTGTAGCATCGGTGACAGCTGGAATACTTGATATTGACAATTTATTTACAAGAAAACAAGTTAAGTTATTGGAAAAAGGATTTAGTTCTTGAGCTGCTGCAAACAAGTGATTTTTTTTCACCTTGGTGAGAATTTGGCAGATGAGTCAGTCCTTAAATATCTGTAATTTTACCTGTGACAAGAGATTCATGGAAGAATCAGGGTTGAAATGAACACTTTTTCTACAATTGCAGTATTTTAGAGAGAATCCCCTTCTGCAATTTTCATTCCCATTTTTTAGTAGTGCTACTTCTTTACTTGTTATTTTTGTTTTTGTTTCCGCTGCTTTTTTTTCCCCAGGGTGTTTTACATTTCCTGTTTCCCCTCCACCTGCTTTTACTGCTAGCCAGTGACCATTTGTCACATTAAAGGTGTGATCATGATTTTCTTTGCAACCCTTACTATGTGGTTATAGAAGGCACACACAGCTGTAGTTGCTGGAGGCAGGTTTTCAAACACAGCCCTGCTGTTTTCAGAAGGCATGTCCTAGCATCAAACTCCAGATTTTTTTTCATAAGGCTATCCAGCCTGGTAAAGTATATGCTTTGAAATCTTGATAATGGGGGCCCTGGAAAATGTTTAAAATAGACTCTGAAAATGTTAGGCTTTGTGTTTTGCCAGATCATTGCACCTGTGTAAGCAGTATGATAAATTATATAATTGTTAGATGTGATGATTGTTTAGTAATTAAATATAACTATTTTATAACCATAAGAAGAATCATGAGAAACTATGTTAGAAATTTAAGGGGAGCCATGAGGGGCCATGCTTGATTGAAATCTATGCATACAATAGAACAATATAAGTTTAATAATTAACAAGAGAGTTATATAACGCATGTTAATCTCGAATGTATGGCGGAGTCAGATTTGGGTTGATACCCCTGACACCCAGAGCTCTTCAATAAAAGCACCGACATATCATCTATTTCGTGATTATATGTTTCCGAACGCTAACAATCTGAGGAATGTTATATATGGTATTTCTGGTGGTACCATTCCCCATAGATAATCAGCATTTTACAAACAGTATTTTTCAAAGACTATGGTCTAATTCCTAATGAAGATATTTTCTGTTTCAGTAAGGTGTTAAAGTTACAAACACAACTATTACCAGAGTAATTATGGGGAAGATGGGGAATGTGTTCTTTGGTTAAGACAAGAAGTGGCCGAGTCAGGTTGAAAAGGGATAAATACAACAGGTCAAACTGAACTTTGGCCTTGTTTCAAGACTGTTTATATCAATGTTTTTCTGAACCTCTATGTTCTTATGCCTATACCCAAGATAAATTTTCTTTTTCCTGTTTCCTCAAGGACTACATGTCTGATGTGACTCAAACCTATTTCAGACTCAAACTCTGTTCACAAAACTGAGACAGAAAGTAAAGAGGTGTTTCCCCACAAATCCTTTCTGATTTCAATTGCAAAACATCAGATCCTCTTGGCTGGAAAATGAAGTGTGACAATTTTACACACAGAGAAAGGAAGGCATCCTATTTTGCACTTTGGAACCTAGAATGAATCTTCCCATTCTTTAAAAATTTTTAAAGCCAAAATATTATTTATTTTTTGTATTTTTTGAAATAGACATAACAGAAAAGCATTATGAAGCAGCCGACCATCTGTGTGGCTGCATTGTTTTCTAAAAAAAGAAAAAGGAAGACACATAGATGAAAATTCTTTATTTGATTTTTTTTCCTTTTTGCTATTTTTACAAATTTGAGGAAGCCTTGCTTTTTGTTAAAGTCTACTAATTCTTCTGTACTAAAAAGAGAAATTCTGGAGGATCTGTGGAAGGTAACTAGAAAACATTATTTAGAAACAAGGAAAAAAAGTTGTAATTTTATGTTTCACAGCTGGCTGATAAGTACATAATTTTCTATTTTTATGTTGCTAAATTGTTTCATTAGAAGGTATCTTTTACTACAGCTCATTTGCTGTGAATTGGATTGAGAGAAGATGATACAAAAAGTGTTGCAATACTGCAGATGAGAGTACAATGGACAGCCAGTCTGCTCATTTTTCCTGGGAATGGTAGACTATAAATAGCTGTCTTTTGCCCTCCAGTACATACATTCATGTCCTATTGAAGTCAGCCTTGCAGAAATCAATGGGAACTCTGTGTGTATGTATCAGAGCAGATTTTTTTTGTTCAACCAAATGCTTTGTACTTAGTATAGGAAGATCTAGAAATTATAAGAAATTTGAGATGTTCAGAATAGTAATATCACCCGTAAATTCAGCTAATCTTACTCTGTATATTTGACTGCACTAGGGCATTCTTAACAAATGTACACAGTACACATCAAAATAGATTTAAAATAAGCATACATATAAATACACACAGAATATTTTACCTACATTATAAGTTATATTTTTAGCAGAAAATAGAGGGCATTTTTTTACTATTTGTTTCAGTTGTGATTATTTTTTTTGTGTTTTCCAATTCTCGTACCTGTTAGAGGCATTATTCCTCTCACTTGGACTGTGTTCTGAGCATGTTTACACATTAGATTCAGCCTTATATTTGTGTCTGCTTTCTCCAGTTCAATCTTCTGAACACAGAGAATTGATCATTTTGGCAAAGAGTGAGTTCACAGGATCATAGAATCTTTAAGATTGAAAAAGATCTTTAAGGTCATAGAGTCCAAACATTAACCCAGTGCTGCCTTGTTCACCACTAAACAATATCCCCAAGTGCCACATCCAAACACTTTTTGAAAACTTCCAGGAACGATAATTAACCTTTCTTTGACAACCTGCTCCAATCATCCTTTCAAAGAAGAAATATTTTCTGATATTACCCTGGTGGAACTTGAGGCCATTTCCTCTTGTCCTATTACTTGTTACTCAGGAGGAGAGACTGATCTCCACCTGTCTTCAGCCTCCTTTCACTGAGGTGGAGAGGGTTAAGGTCTTCCCTGAGATTCCTTTTCTCCAGGCTAAATACCCTCAGCACCTCAGTCGCTCCTCATATGACTTTTACTCTTCAGATCCTTTCTCAGCTCTATTGCCCTTCCCTGGACTCTCTCCAGCACCTCCATGTCTTTACTGAAGTGAGGGTCCTAAAACTGACCACAGGATTAGAGGTGTGACCTTACCAGTGCCAAGAACAGGGGTTCAGTCACTGCTCTAGTCCTATTTGCCACATTCTTTCTGATCTAAGTCAGGATGCCCTTGGCCTTCTTGGCCACCTGGGCACATGCTGGCTCATAGTCAAGTTTTGTTGACCAGTATGCCCAGTTGGTAATTTTCTACTGGGCAGACTTCCAGCCGTGCTTTCCCTGGTCTGCAATGCTGCAGGGACGGTTGTGAGCCAAGGGCAGGACCCAGCACTTGGCCTCATTGTACCTCAGTCACCGACCTCCTCCAATCAATCCAGTGCGTCCAGGGCCCTCCACAGATCCTTCCTGCTGTCCTGCAGGCCCAACATGGTGTCACTGTAAACTCACTGAGGGCCATCCATCCCCTTGTCCAGATCATCGACACAGCTGCTGGGCAGGACTGGCCCCAGGACTGAGCCTGGGGAACCCCACTGGAGCCTGGCTGCCAGCTACATGCAACTCCATTCACCTTCACCCTCTGGGCCTGGCTAACCAGACAGTATTTCAGCCAGTGAATTGTGCACATGTCCCAGGCATGGGAAGCCAGTTTCTCCAGGAGAATCCTGTAGGAAATGGTGTCAAAGGCTTTACTAAATCTGAGGAAACAACATCCACAATCTTTCTCTCACCTACTAAGTGGGTCATCCTGTCATAGTGGAAGATCAGTGTAGTCAAGCAATACCGGCCTTTCCTAAATCTGCGCTGTTTGGGCCTGACTTCCTCTGTTTGTCCTGCAAATGCCATGTAGTGGCATTCCAGGTGATCTGCTCCATGGCTTTCCCTGGCACTGAGGTCAGGCTGACAGGCCTCTAGTTCGCCAGATCCTCCTTCCAGCCTTTCTTATAGATGGGCATCACATATGATAATTTTCTATCAGCGTGGATCTCTCCAGTTAGCCAAGACTGCTGGCAAAAAATGGAAAGTGATTTGGTGAATTATTCCATCAGCTCCATCAGCAGCATTGGGTGGATGCCATCTGACCCCGTAGACCTGTGTGTGTCTAAGTGATGTAGCAGGTCACGGACAAAATGGTTGAGTCTGGATTATGGGGGCTTCATTTTCTCCCTATCTCTGTTTTCCAGTTTCGGGCCTGAGCGCCCTGAGGACAGCTGGTCTTGCGGTTCAAGCCTGAGGCAAAGGCTTTAAGTATCTCAGTCATCCTTGGTCACTATGTTTCTGTCTACAAGCAATGGAGGGAGGAGATTGTCCTTAGCTCTCCTTTTGCTGCTGATATATTTGTAAAAACATTAGTTGTTTACTTTAATTCCACATGTGGCTTCTGCTTTTATTATTAAATTGCCTTTATCTCAACTAATGAACTTGGCCATCTTAGTGTTGAGGAGAGTTAGAGAGAAAGAACCTGGGTGGAGATCTGAAAGCCACCTGAAATCAACCCTCTACAAATAGTTACAGCTGTAGCTGGCCTTTGGAAAGCTTGCACACTGGCAGTAGCCAGATTAAATTCCACGTGGGATTTGGTATTTCCAATTTTGTTCCTGCAAGAAAGAAAACACTTGTAACAGATTAAAATGGTGCCAAAAGTGTGAGTTTTGAACAAGTAGAAAATTTAAATTGGAATAAAATACTAGGCAATCTGGGAATATTTGTGTCTTCCTTTATGGATTTTTTTTTTGCGCTTATAAATGCTGTCTGCGAATGTATTCCTAAATCTATTTACTTCAAAAGTAAGAAACTTTTTGCCTTCAAGTTATGTTTTCACCCTATTTTGCTCCATAATTGAGGGCACGGTTGGACAGGCTACCCTTAATTGCTATTATACAGAGGAGAATCTCTCTCCAGATGCTAAGGTCTACCCAAACTGGAAGTTGTCTCCCACAATAAAAGTTGATTGTTTCCGAGAGTCTGCAGTAATCTCAATAACAACTGATGAATGCCTCCTGTTGAGTGGAGTACTGTGTTTTAATGAACAAATAAATAGCCTATGTACCATTCTTGGCAAGAAACCCATTCACTGAGGCAAAAGGTTAGGCTTACCATTCTTCTCATATATTGCTCACCTGGGTTTTTATCCAATGTTTTCCCCTAATTTATTGTTTCCACTCATTTGTATATAAACCAAGAAGCACTGAGACAGAATAATTCTTGAATTGTTATTTCAATAACAGTCTGACCTCTGCAGGTAAAAAACTAGTAAAAGAGAAAAAAATGAGGCTTTTCATGATGAGGAAAAGATTCCTTTCTGTGGTAGCTTCCACCTTTGTAGACCATTGGACATAGTGAGAATTCACTCAGGAAATTTTCTAGGGCAGAAATCTATCCCTGTCTTACTCTATATAGAAAATTACAATCAATCCTTTTAAAGTGCTGTTCCAATGTGTTCAAGGAACAATAAAGAAATACCAGGCACATGGAATGGCAGGTGGTCACCTGCTCATATAGCTGGGAGCAATTGTTTTGACTGTTTCATTCCAGCTCTCTTTGTGAACATGAAATATTTTACATTTTCTTACACCTTTTGCCTCATTTGTATGACATGTAAAATACTACTGCAAAAAGGAGTACTCCAAATGCTCTCTACAATCAGTGTAATTATTTTGGTTTGGACTGAAACACCACCTTTTCTTTCAAGCAGCAGGCAAATCTTTAAGGGAGTCTGAGCTGAGAATTTCTTCTAGGATGTAATACCAGGACATTTGTGTGTATGAGATGCTACTTTAAAATGGTGCACAGAGCAGTGAAGAATTTAGCAATAATATTTAACTTGTTAGGAAACAGAGTGTATTTATTCTTTTCTTCAGAGCCTTATTTACGGTACACTGGGACTTCTGAGTGAAGGAATGGCAAACTTAATGAAACATTTGATTGGTATTAATTAATTTCCACTTAATTACCTGCCATGTGGATCTTGCTGAGCTATTGATTACTGGGAAACATACATCCCACTGGGGATAGTGTGATTTAACTTCATCCAATGAGTCAATTAGCCCAAGTAACACTGGGAGAGCTGGTGCTCTGCCTCAGTGAATGGCGTTTCTTGCCAAGAATGGTACATAAGCTGTTTATTTGTTCATTAAAACACAGTGCTGCTGTCAACAGGAGGCACTTATCAGTTGTTATTGAGATTGGTAAAATGTCACTGTTTCATCAAAGATTGGCAGCAGTTCATAGCTGCAAAATGGGTGAAAAACCCTCTCTGGTTTGAGAGCACAGTTGAATGCATGAGGTCAAGACATTAACCCCTGTTTGCTTCTCATTTGTGAGAACTTCAGTTACAAATTTGTGTCAGCTCTCCCAAGTGCAAAACATCTTTCATTGTCATTAATTCAGAAGCTGTGGGACAACAGACCCTGAACTCTGGCATGTGACATTCAATTAATTTCACCAAGAGTGAAACACATGGTATGTCCTCCACCTCACCAAAACTAAATACTAATACTGTTCTTTAGTGAGGATGATCTTCCTAACTGACAAGAACAGCCTGCTGTCTTCTCATGAATTAATCTGAGAATGAAAAGATCTTTTTTATTTTCTTTCTTTCTTTCCTCCTTTGTGATTTAAATTCGACAAAGAAACCATTATTCCTATTGATAGTTCCCCTGGTATATAACTGAAGGTATAAAAACAACCCCTTGGCTGGAAACAATAAAAAACCAAACCCCACAAACAAATAACCAAGCAATAGTAAGAAACCCCAAAAACCTAAAATAAAATCTCAAACGAACTACAACAAAAGAAGAGAGTAGAGGGAGAGAATTAAATTTGTTCAAGGAAGTCTTAAAGTGAATCTTTCATGGAATGGTTAAAGGAAAAAAAAATTGAGTACTAGAAGCAGATATCTAGACAAGTTGCTTTCAAATATGTTTGGATTGAAATATAATTTGGAGATCATGTTACATAATACATTTGAGAGATAGATTATCTCAGTGGTGGGTTAAAAACATCATTCTAAAATGAGAATCCTCTAGGAAAACTGAGCTACTAAACAAATAACTGGCTATAAGTGCTTGATTACATTAGATTAGCTAGATACAAAATTATAGGCCAAAGACATTGACATGGAGACAGATTCTTCATTTTTTTCTGTTAGAAGAGTTATGAGGGATTATTTATGAGATGATTTATTTGGCAGCAACCTGCATAAGAATTTGTAAACATTAAGAAAAGGATTCAAGTATCTCCCATAAATGAATGATGTATTTCACTGATGCTACATTTTATTTTGCTAAATAAAATACATTAATTTCCACTTTACAGTTTTCTTTATACTCTTACATAAGAGCATAAAGTAGCTTTTAAATATTTTGGATAATGAGAAATGGTACAGATTTATCCTAACTTCAAAGAAAGTTTTTTTTCATGCTTAAGAGGGCCATTGGGTTGGATGGGTGTGAAGATGTTATTCTTAAAAAATAAGGAAACCGGATAAAGTCAACAGATACTCATCATGGTAGAAGACAAATTGTCTGTAGGGATGGATCAAGTATAAAATTTAAAAGAAAATCAGAAATATTTAAGGTAATGGGGTTTTTTAATGTTTTATGCATTTAAAGTTCAGTGAAGTATATGAAGACTTTACACACTACTGAAACAAAGTGTTCATTAACATTACCTTTGTATTTACAACTATGAAAATAGCTATGAAAAAGTGGAAGCAGCAAAGAAAATTTCTGAATGCATTTGACATCTTTTGCATGTAAGTTTCCACTTTTTAGCCTGGTGAATCAAATAAAGAAAAAACAACAATATTTTTTAATTTGTTTACCATGCCTTTAGAAACTTGTAGAAGGTTGTAGCAGGCTTTCATAAGCTAGCTATGCAAGCTGCGTTACTCTACAAATTACCTTACTTGTACACACCAGCATAAAATCTCATTTATCTAGCAGATTGATTTTGGATTGCTACAAAATCGTTACAAATTTTTGCTAGACAAAAAGCATCAGGTTTCAAACTGCTGCTAAAATGTAGCATACTTTGTGACGCTGCTCAGGAGTGTGCCTGTCTGGCTGGAAGATGGTTAACCTTCCTTGTAGGGGCCCATGTGGCGCTGCGTTTGGTGTGAGTGCCTTCGAAGCGTTGGTGTTTCAGCTGTTGCTGCACAGTGCTCGCTCAGCATCAAGGCTGGAGCACCAAACACCCCTCATTTCCCCACTTGGGAAGGCTTGGGGCTGGGCAGGAGTCTGGGAGAAGCCTCAAATAACCAAGGGTAATCCCATGCCATACAACATCGTGCTCAGCAATAAAAGCTGGAAGGAAGAAAGGAAGGAGAGGAAGCATTGGAAGTTTATAATGTTGGTCATTCCAAGCAACTCCTATTCATGATGGGGCCTTGCTGCCTGGGAAGTGGCTGGAAATCTGCCTGGTGGTGGGAAGTTGAGACTAAATTTCCTGGGTTTGCTTTAATTCCACGTGTGGCTTCTGCTTTCATTATTAAATTGCTTTTATCTCAACCAATGAGCTTGGCCATCTTAGTGTCTTTTAGTGTTGAGGAGAGTTAGAAAGAACCTGGGTGGAGATCTGAAAGCCAACTGAAGTCAAACCTCTACAAATAGTTACAGCTGTAGCTGGACTTTGGAGAGCTTGCACACATGATGGGAGGGTACAGTGTATATGTTTATGTATGAACCTCTCATTTGCTGGTTAAAGATATTGGAGCATATATAGGGTGTGCTGTTTAATTCAGCCATAACCTTTACTACAATAAAACAAGGAGCAACTTAAAAGAAAGATGTGGCCAATAAAGGGTTTCATTAGCTGCTATAAATCTCTTTGAGATGGTCAAGGTAGGAGGCCAAGGAAGGAAATTCTTAACATTTCTATTTTGAAGTAATTTTTTAATGCAATATAGACATCACTGTATCTTACATTAGAGTTTTGTGAAGCTGTGAAATAATGTAGCAGCAGATGGAGCAGAAATTGCTGTAAAACATTCTTGTCGTTCCAGTATTAGGTTTCTGCAGTGGTAAATTAGCATGCTAAAAGGAAAGCAATTGACCAATTTTAGACTATGGTGGAGTTTGTCTGTGTGCTGTGGAAGAATTATTCAGTGCAGTGTTGTGCTTTAATGTGTTTAATGGTAGTACAAAAGGTGAAAGGGAACTTGTTTTTCAGCTTATGCTGTAAACATGGTTTCATGGGAAATTCTTTGAAGTGCAGAGATCTAAGATGTCTGGCTTTGAATTCCCCTGGAGGTACTGCAGGGGGATAGTAGGTATCTGATAATGTTTTAATTTCAAGTAAATATTTTTGGGCATCAAACAGCACTGATAGAAAATATAAAAAGTGAATTATTTAAAAGTGCTGCTTAAGATAAATAGGATACTCATATGATTTGTGGTGTTGAAGTTTTTAGTCTCTCTAGAGTTACAAAAGAAAATGTAAAGCAGTAAAGGAGTTAAGTCTGGATGTGTACTGATGTCACCGTAACGACTTAATCCCTAGTGTACTCATCTCTTTGTAGAAGTTGAATCTGAGAAGCAGAGAGGCATTCCCCATATCTTGACTATTTCCAAAGATCTAGTCTAAATGCCAAATCTTCTTTCAACAATCCTAGCAGCCGCATCTGTTGGATTGTCTATTTAAAAGTGCAGAGAAGCATATGAGCTACAACTCTGTGGTGTGGAGTCAAAATTATATTCAAAGATGTAAGCAGTGCAAAAAAAGCTAGCAAGAAGAACTGCAGTTCAAATACAGCATCTCAGGACTTCAGAAGGTGTTACAAATTCAGCCATAAACAGATAGGGATAACTAGCCTAATGGTCATAAGACCAATATCTTTGTTTTGTCCATAAGAATGATTTTATTTTCTTTCCCTTTAACTCTAAAAAAGAAAATAATAACAAAAAGCTTCCATAAACAGTTTTAAAGTTTTAAGTTTGGTGATAGTTATTATTATATGGCTTATATGTTTGAATTCAATTTGAATTCAGTCTGTTTTCAGGATCACACTTGTAGCCATATGAGATGCAGGAATAAAGTTCTCTTTTTGTAGTGGTAAAAAATGTCTCCAAACTTGACCTGCTTACCTACGAAATTCTCATTACATTTTCCATAACATTTTCTTGAGACAGACTCTAGCTGTTTTTCCTAACACATATTTTACCTGTTATGCCAGTGCCATTACTAGTTACCAGAGATGCTGAAAATTGTGGCAACTGAAACTTCAGAAGAATAAAACCCTAATAGAGGTTAGGTGTACAATATTGCTCAAAACAGTAACTGCTGGTTTTGTCATAACAACTGACAAAGACAATGGCCAAACATTGTGCCCAGCAGAGTGCACCGTTTCAGCAAAATAAAATCTTTGGGGTTTTTTCAGTTTTGTTTGTTTGGTTGGTTATTTTTTTAATCCACAAAATAAGTCTGTGAAACATGGGAATTAATTCTCAACTTTGATTGCAGAAAGAGACAGGACTCCATGTGTAAGGGCAACTTCTGGGTGTGCTGACCAAATTTTCATCATGTTCACAAGGAGGTTTTTCCTGTTAGAGTGTATAGGACTGGAAGTGGCTGGTGGGTAAGGTGTGGATTTAAGACTTGCCCTTCCTTGCAAGTGATAGAGAAGCTCAGAAATGGAGGTAGCAGTGGCAAGCCAGATGGGACACAGCTGTGGAGAGTTGGTTAAGCTGGGGATAATTCTCAGCTTTCAAGGATTGACATGAACTTCCTGAGAAGGAGGATTTCTAAAGAAGACAATTTTTCTTCAAGTGAATGAGCAATGTCTTGTGTAACAGTCCTGACCATCCCTTGCAGAAAAATATTTAGATGCTGTGAGAAAAGCCTGTTATCAGCCATCTAAAAGTAAAGACACAAAAGTCTTCATGAAATGGTTAGAACACTGGAGAGCTAATAAGGGCCTACTGTCTTCATCAACTCCTTTTCTTCAGATCCTGTAACAAACACAGAGATAATAAGTTACTTTCCAAATGAAAAAGATACCTAAATGACAGAGATCTATAATTTCCAATGGGATTTAGAGCCCCATGTGAATAATAGTCTCTAGTTCTTGGGAAATAATCTTGCAGTGCAGTGAACCCATTAAGGTTTCCCACTCCTTCACTGGTGAGAAAAAAAGCCCAGATACACTGCATTGACCAGTGCAGTCCTGGCCTTAGTAATTTGTCCTATCATACCTGGAAAAGTAAGAAAATTTCCTTCTGGACTGGTGATGTATGGTATCTGTAATGGTTTAGACTTAACTGTTGCTACACACCTCCCCAGGGATGCATCTGAAAGAATTGCATTTGGACTCCTTCTATATGGTCCAGCTTTACTGAGGTTGTACAGTAACCTACAGCCTGGCTAAATCTACCTTGAGGCTTTTATCAGACCTGAAAGACTTCCAGGAAAAAGTGGTTGTGATCTTCTATTCTATTCTGCTTGGTATCTGGGAGCACCAGACCATAGAACTTGATCTGGCCTGTCGCTTGTTCATGCCCCCAAAAGAAATGCACTGTATTTAGGCTGTTTCATTTGTTTGTTTTTTTTCTTTCATACTTTTTAATTCTCTCTCTCTCTCTTTTTATTTTTTGAGATTTTTCTGCTTGGACCAGTTTATGCTTTGTTGATATGAACTGAATGTGCAAAGGTCTCACATCAAACATCAAGTGTTTAATGACAAAGCAAGTTCTTAGACTAAGGTCTTTTAATACTAATAATCAGATTTGAGTGTACTTTTACATTACACAAAATATAAGGACATTTTTGAATACATCAGGAGTGGTAAAATGTGGTGGTTGCTTTAAAAATTGGAGAACAAAAATCCCCCTACTATTTTCATTTTGGGAAAGGATCAGAGAGGATAGCCTTTCTGATCTCGTCACATTTAACAGAATTCTCAGAAAGCCCCTGTAGGATGGGGATTTTGACCATTTTATTACTTTCAAACATTTGGACAACATGTACCACAGCTGTTGAACTGCACACTACATGTGTTGTGGTTTAAAAGGGAGAAAGAGGTAGCCTTTTTGCAATGGCAAGCAGTCTATCATATGCACCTGATTCTGGAAGGGTTAGACTTATTTATACATCTGAAGACCTGTCCCCCAGAATATAAATCTTTCCTGTCCAGACTGATACACTCACAGGAATGAAAAATACACTTTCTTGGAAGAGAGCCTGCATAAAATGCACCTTTCAAGAAAAACAACCTGTTTCTTAAAACAAAGCCAAGTACAATTAAGAGATAGAAGTTATCTGCTCTAAATAGTGGGTCAACAGGACACAGTATACTTGCAGGAAATACACAATTCCCATTTGTGACTGTAAACACTGTGGGGTCCACATCTCTATGGGTAAAAACCAAACTCAGTTAGCATACAGATGTGTGATACCTTTTAAAATCCCTTCAGTATCTTCCTACCTGCTGTGCTTAATTTCAGATTCAAGTACAGCCATTAAAGGAAAAAAAAAAAGCCCCAACAAACAAAGCACAAAACTGTTTTTGCCTTTATCTGTGTCCTACATTGCACTGGCTTTCCCTCAAATATTTTCCTGGTGCTCCAGCTCCCCAGACCTTTTTTTAATACTTAATATTTTAGGGCCTCAGTTCTCATTTTCCCTTTTCAAATGTCTCTGTCTTAAAGTCATTTTACATTTCTGTCTAACAGGTAAAATCACGACTTTTTATTTTCTTAGAAAAGCTTTCTTGCAAGTTTATTTTTGCAACATTCTATAAGACTAAAGGTTTTTTTTAGAATTGTAAAAACTCTCATGATCTGGAAGCCCTAAACTCCCTTCAAAGGCTGGTTGCACTAAGCCTAATTCTCATTTTGATTTATTTCACTTTGAATATAATGGTATTAAATTAGCAAAGACAAGCAATGCACAAAACTCTGGAGAGGAATTAGCCATTGTATCCAGTCCATTAATCTCTTCTTCAATTCTTGAGAATTGTGGCTCAGCCAGACCCAGAGATCAAATAAAATGCCTAATTGGGAAAATCCTAAACAAGAGTATCCTGGGGAGCTTGAATTTATTTGTCAGCTGTTCAAACAACTATGTTGTTTATAAGTCTTTAAAACCCTGAGACTTTTCTGCCACTATAACTTTATCCAGATACTTTAAACACAGGAGGGTGATTGAGAATTGCTTTCAATTAACTGGAATAAGGAAAGACACTTATTCTAAAAACAGAGAGCTGTGTTGTGAACATTCTGCTGAACATGCTGAGAATTTTAGATCTAAACATCAGGTTTGAGGGATGCTCTGAAAACTCTTAGAGAGTCATGGTAAACACAGTAAATGGATATCCTACTCTTGTGATAGCATTTGTTCTAAGGACTGTGGCTTAAAAAGAGGAAGAAATACAGTATAAATGAATGATATTTTCTAAAAAATAAATTCAATAACAATTTTTCAGATGTCTGAAAGGCAACAGCTACTTGAGCCTTTTCTGTCTGCTTGAGATTACCCTCAATTCCCTGCTGATTTTTCTGGAGTCAAGGAACATAGCCCAAGAGACTGAGCTTGACCTGCTACTGCAGCAAAAATGAAGAGAACAGTTGAAAGTCTATACCTTGGTTTGAGTCTGAGAACACCCCATATTCCCATCAGTGCTAAAAAAATTGGTAAATGTTAGTCATCTAATATGAAATAAATTTTTTGACAGCACGGTGACCCATCAATAACCTGACTGCTCTTTCTGTCTGGAAAAAAAAAAAAAAAAAAAAGAGTCTATGGAAAAATCTCTGGCCAGGAAATACATGCTGAGGTGGTTGATTCCCCCTCACCTATGTTTTCTGGTCCTAATCACCAGAGAGATCACGAGTGCCACATGAATTGATGCCTCCTGCTTTCTATAGAGGATTTCGTGTTCTCAGCTGCAATAAGAGTGATCATTAGGTTACATTAAATTGCTTACAGGGTAAATAAATTAGCTCCAGCATTACAAACATTATATATTTTCATGGTATCCAGATGGCTGTCATTGTTAAACCTAAAGATGCTTTTGTTTAAGTTGCCACGGAGATCTGTGTATGACAACCTACTTGTTCAAGCCTATGAATTTTCAATGAGGTTCCTTTGAATTGATCAAATTAATGACAGTCTGTACTACAGGGCAAAAGAAAGTCTGTCAGGAACTGTTTAAGTATAGTTGAGAACAGATCAGATAACTTCTTGAAGCCTCTTTTGCTATGCCTATTCTTTCACAATTTAATCTTTGCCTCCAACAAGCATGAGTCAAACAATGAAATAATAAAACTAGTAGGAACTTGCCAGAATTTAAATACTTCTGAACCTCTGGACCACATAAGACTGATAAAACAGATTTTGTTCGTTAAAATGAACAAAGCATTAAATTTATCCTCTTTTTTCTTTCACAGGTATAAGAAATAACATCTCTGCTATGAAGGAGAAAGAGAGGGAAAAAGCCAGATTGATTAGGGCTATAGAAACGTCACTCTGAAAAGATCATAGTGTAAAATCTTTATTTTTTAAATATTATATTAATTTGCTGATATCCATTAAGGTTTTATTCCATATTGTAAGAAGATAGCAAAATCTTTCTTTAACTGAAAAGAAAAATCTATTTGTTTCCACTTGTGCTGGTTTAAAAAAAAAAAAAAATCTATCTGGAAAATTAAACTCCACTTAAGCTACCCTCTTTCCTCCTCATTCCCTCCTGGTGAGAGGGAGTCTAGGAGCAGAGATTCTGAGCTCAGATATGAACCATTTTCTTGAACAAAACAAAACATCAATGAAATAAGAAAAACAAAGAGAAATGAATAGTAACTATATGGAAAGTACACAAAATGAGGGTGATTCAGGTACAAAAAAGGTGTTCACTGACCTAGGCCCCAAGTGGTCTGAGGCAAAGACAAAAATGGCACCAGCCCCACCCCATCCCTCCCCAGAGTGGGGCCAGTGGTGCCTGGGAAGCTGTTTGGTCCAGACAGGGTCACTGTGGACAAGGGCTGGCTCCCCTGGGCAGCCGAGGGGTGACAGCAACAGCAGCAGAAGCAGCAGCATCACCCCTTGCCATCGGTTAGCAACAGTTATGGCTTGTGCCTCTAAAAGGACATAATTTATCTTTTTCAAGGATCAGAGTAAGATGGAAATAACCTCCTAACCAGACGACTTTCACTAATGTAGATGTCAATGTTTGAGCGTAGTTTTTAATGTTCCACTGTCCTGTTTAATTTTCCCAGAGGCTGTTGCATTTTAAAAAATATGATACCCATTAAGTATTGTACTCTCTGGCCCAGGGGTCTACCAGCCCCACAGTCTGGCTGACCTCTTTCTGGGGTTCCATGTCACCACAGGACTTGCATTTCCAGGCCCAAGATGGTGTTTGGTTAGTGGGGTGAGGCACAGGGCACATCTCCAGCCATCCAGTGGTTGTTTCTGCCACTGTCATCATGCAGAACTTGCCTTAGTAAGTTTGTAGGAGCATGATATTGCCAGTTAGCCAGGCCTTCCCATATTTATATTTCCACCATTTTCCCTCTGCCACAGAGGCTTTACCTGCTGGCCCTGCTTGATTCCAGCATGTTTCACAGATATGAGTAACCAGAGAAATAGTGTCTGTGGTGAAGTCTGTCCTTTGATCACAAACCCACCTGTAAGTTACATCTCTTCCCTGATAACTGGGCCCACTGAGGCAGAAATAATTCACCTTTATGCTGCTAGTCCACATCCACCTGAGACACTTTAATCTTGGCAGTCCAATCCACCTGTCCATTGTTGTGATGCTCTTCAGTGGCCCAGCTCACAGGTGTGTGTGCATCTACATGATGTGCTTTTACAGCCAGCTTTTCTCTCCAGGCAGTGTTGTCTTGTCAGGCTGCAGCAGCTCAGATGCTTTTACCTCTGTGCTGCTAATTGTTCTGTTTCCACCAATCCAGCCACCCCTGCAGAGTATTTGTTACCATCTACCAGTCAGTGTAGAACGCTGTCCATTCCTCTTGTTCAGTGATATCTAAAGCCATCTCAATGTTTTTCAGCACTGCAACCTGACTTAATCTCCCTTGTCCCTAAATAGCTTCTGCAACTTGCCACAGCGTAATGAAGCTTTCCACTTTTGATATATTGCTTCAAGACAGCAGGGAAGAGAAAATGCTGCCTTTCATGTTCTGGTAGCTGATTATATGCCGAGGCCTTGTCAGCATGTCACCTTCTCCTCCTCTTCCTCTTCCAATGAGAGTCTGAAATTTTCACCTTCAGGTCAGTTTGTGATGACTTCCAAGTACCCTGGGTGATTGGGGCTTCCTATGGAAGCTTGTTGTGTGATCAGAGCAATTTATTTACTCCATGTAGCATCAGTGCCCTGATGTGTGGCAGGGAGTTCTCCTTTGTGCATCCAGCCCAGCGCTGGCAGTCAGGGTGCCAGGAGGAGCTGTGCTTTGTGCCCATCACTTCTGAAGCAGCTCAAACACCTTCATAAGCTGCCAGGATCTTTTTCAGTTGGGATGTAGCAAGACTCAGATTCTTTGTATCCCTGACTCCAGAATCTCAAGGGTCATCCTTGAATCCTAACTACCTCTTGCTACCTATTTACTCCAGGAAGAACTGTTCTCCCCATCTGCAATGTAGAGCAAATTTTTTATATACTGTCCTGACTGGCCCAGGGGCTACCCTATGAACAATCTCCTATTTAATTTGTTCAAAACTTGTTGTTGTACAGGTCCTCACTTGAAATCTACGTCACCAGACAGAGAGGGTTTACAGCCTGACTAATCTGGAATATGTGTCCTCCAAAAACCCACAGCATCTAGGAAAGCCTGTATTTCCTTCTTGCTGGTTGGTGGGGACAAGGCTGCTATTTTGTCAACCACATCCATTGTAATGTGATGATGTCCCTCTTACCATGTTATTCCTAAAAACTGAATTTCCTGGGCAGGTCTGTTGACCTTGTTGTCCTTTATGACAAAATCAGTTTTCAGAATGATTTGGATTGTCTTCTCCCCTTTCTCAAAAACTTACTCTGCTGTGTTGCCCTACCCTACACGATTTTATCAGTGTATCTCAGTGTTCTCATCCTTTCCCAGTGCAGGCTGGATCAGTCCAAGGTAAATTGTGTAGCTGTGCTTCTACCCCTGGGACAGTCTGTACCAGGTGTACTGGACATCCCATCAGGTGAAAGCAAATTGTGGCTTGCACTCTGCTGCTGAAGGCATGGAGAAAGGATTTATAAGGGGTCAGCATTTTTATTCTCTATTTTCTAAGAGCTGATAAATATTTTACAATAATATGGAACAAAAAATTCAGCCTTTTAAGGAATTATATGATTGAATTTTCCTTGTCTTTAAGCAACATTTTGAACTACTCTGTTGGTACAAGAACTCCACAAGTCTTTGTTGCTTTGCTGGGC
The DNA here is from genome assembly GCA_013398715.1 of Nesospiza acunhae. Taxonomy (NCBI): domain Eukaryota; kingdom Metazoa; phylum Chordata; class Aves; order Passeriformes; family Thraupidae; genus Nesospiza; species Nesospiza acunhae. The sequence continues at coordinate 244,101 of VZSU01000201.1, read as the reverse complement.
ACAATTAGTATCTAATGCAAACATCTGAACATGTTGTCATTGTATTGCAAGAGTTCTATTGTCATTACATTGCAAGGGTTCCATGTTACCAGAGTTTCATATGTCCTTGATGTTTCTTGTAGGCAGCTCCTCTAGGCACTAACTCTTCCTTGTCCTCACAGTAGCCAACTGACTCCAGCTCCCACCAATTCACTCTTTTAAAGCACTCTTCTTATTAGCTACAGCTGTGGCCTGTTAACATCAGGCCTGCTCCTAATCTTTAGTAATTGGTTCAGCTGCAACTCTTTAGGGGATAAGATTACATTCTATACCACCTTCATTTACCCATACTGTATCCCCCAACGTGAACACATATTCCAGAATAATAGTTGGTGATCTGAATTTAGATACACAAAAAATCTAGACATCTTCTTACAGTGTCTAGCTTTGTGAGTGATTTTGACAAATTATACAAAGATTTTAACACAAAATATGATTACATTAAGTATTCTAGTTTACATTTTTTGACAAAATGTTTCATTTTCCTGCCATTTCTATCCACTGCATTTTTTCTGAATTATGGCTAATGAATTATGGAGAGGAGGCTGTGTGAAATTTTGTATGATCTAGGTCATCCTTTCAAACAGCAGAAAGCAATTCATGGTCTTTTGCTAAGTACCCAAGCAGGAATTTTGCCACAGCTGGGCCACACTTATGCTTTTGCCATGCCTGGGAAAGAAATGAAAGTGCGTTATGCTTACATCAATTCTAGTTTACATGCTATTGTAAGATGATTTAATTTGAGTTGGAGTTTTTTTTTTTTGTTTTTTAAAGGGTTGTTTTGTGTGTTTGAGGTTTTTGTATGTTCAATTTTTTTTTGTTTGGCAATTGTTTTGGGGGTTTTTTTCTTTTTAAGAAAGCATGAAATCTATCAATTAAGACACCAAACTGAAGATCAAAATTCTGATTTTGGTCTCACTGCTTATCTCAACAACAGCTAACTGGCAAAAATAAGCACAAGTTATTTAATATAATGGAAAAATTATTTAGGCTTCTAGATATGACAACTGAGATGTCAATGAATAATCATCTTTATTGCTCTCTTCTTTAGCAATCACAGAAGTATAAGCCAAACTTTTTTATGACTCCAGGAAAATTAAATGCTAAGAGTTTTTAAAATTACAGATTTTAACTGAACTCCCAAACTCTGTGTAAAATGACTCATCGCTGCAACACCCTCTGAGGATGGGTGCCTCAGTCATCAGTATCTGTGATCTAATGTCATGGAACACAGTTGTTTTTCATGACGTGTGCCCAAACTTCCTTTTTTCTGAAACCAAAATGTGTGATTTTGTGCTGCTTGTTGAGCCAGGATACAGAAAAGACGTAACTCCTTGAAGGTATATGTGGTTCTTTCTTTGGGCTGTCCATGTAGGTAGCTGGGATTCTTCTTGTGAAAATATTTCTTACATGGGTTGAAATTTTAACCTCGCATTTATAAATCTAACACAATCTTGAACAAACTAGAGTTTAAAGAAAAAATTATAACAGTGTTATCTTGATACAGTCTCATGCTTTAGTGGAGAAATAGAAGAAAATTAACTTATCCTACTTTGCATGCATTTATCCCTTTCCTTTTTTAATGGTATTCTTTTGGCTTTTCACACTGCATAGCTGTGTGTGAAGTTCACAGTAATTATATATTTTCTGAGAAAATCAGATGGAGGAGGGTCATAGAATGATTATCCATGAAGACAAATCCAAATTTTACAGATTTCTTGTTGCCTAATATTTCCTCATTTAAAATTCTATGGGAGATCATGATTACACATTAAATAATTGTGTTATTTTCCATTGATCCTCTGTTCATAGCTTAGATGCCCCATGTGAATGACGATCATGAGGAGCACAGCAATAGAGAAGCATGATTTCAAATCACTCATATGGTATGAACAGTTCCATCTGACATGGTATCTCACAGTCCTAATATTTCTAATACATGCAACAACATGACTGTGTTGTCTTTCAGATGTATTTCAGTACCTCCCAGAATAATCTTCTCTATAACTCTACCAGTCACTGAAGTGAGACTGACCCCTGGAGTTACTGGGGTCCTTCCTCTTGCCCTTCTTGAAAACTGGGACATTTCCCAGCTTCCAGTTAGCTGGGACCTCTCTGGATTTCCAAGACTGCTCATAAATCTGACAATAAATGAAAAAATAAGAATCCTTTTCAGCATACATATATTTTAATGAAATTACACTAAACAGGTCATGTTATAATGAGGGACATTGTATCAGGAAAAAGGCATAAGAGGTCTCCATATTTTCTTTCTCTACAAAAAGAAAGACCTGAGTTTCACAAACATTAATTGCTTCAGTCTAAATTTTTGATCTTGCTTGGAGGATAAGTGCTCTGTAGGTACTTTGCCAGCCTCTGTTTCCCAGCTAAGCTATTTGAAGTTGTACATTGTCAATCAGAACTGGAATGAACTTTGGAATAAGACAAGTTCTGTAATTACAACTGCACTTATTTCACATAAAGAAAGCAAAATCACTCACAACTATAAAATGATATCATAAAGTTGCCAAGACTATTGCTTCTCTAGAAAAGCTGTTTTAACAACAAGGTGAAATGTGACTCTCAGGACATTGAGAATGATGGCCAGGGATCGCAGTGCAGCTTAGTCAGGGCAAAGAGCAAGAGGCATTTTAAAAGCAGCTCACAGAGCAGGAGAAGGCAGTCCTTGACCTTTTGTGAGGTCGATCCTTGGCCCTTCATCTCTGATGCTTCCATCAGCTTTTGTTACAATGCCTGATGAAGTCCATGCCTAATAATCCTAGTTGTCTATCCTCCAGGAAACACATACCTGGGGGCCAGACTGGTTTTCCAATATTCTTAGAAAGAAATTTTTTTTCAATATCCAAAATATTTAAAATATGTTTACTTCTTATACTTCAGAAGCTCTGAGGTAGTTTTCATGGAGAATTTTGTGTCATAATTTTAGACCCATTTTTTTGGAACAGAGATGTACCATACAAACGTCTTCTAGGGCAGGCTCACAACATTTCGCCATAGTAACAACATACAATACACTTAACTGCTCCCTTGGCAAGAATCACATTGTTTAATTGGAAACATCAGCCCAAACAGAGTCAGAGCAGTGTTTTCCAGTGTCTCTAAACAATAGTAAAATAGCTCACAAATCTGTCTAGATGGCACACCTGTATTACTTACAGCTCTCTACAGTACTTTTCAGATTGCATTTTTAAAAACATACTTCCTAGTGAGCTCTTTGCTCACTTCTTGATGTGTACTCCTTATGATTGCTAAAAGAGATTTTTCCTAAGTATATTTTAATGTAACTCTTCCATTCAACTCTTTTTTCCCCATGACTTGCCCAAACAACAAAATCTCAGTGATTCACTGTTTTACAGATTGTTTACATTTGATAATTGCTTTTTCAGTCAAGAATTAAAAGTTTGTGATAACCTACATGTTTACGTCCTGAGCTATTTGTTTGTAACACATTGTATTAAGCAGAGCTAATATAATGGTTATAGACCCAGATAAACCTCAAAACTATAGCAAATGTATAATTGTCTATCTGATATTCATTCAAGAATCATCAAGAAGCTAGCTCCTGCTTTTATCACAAAGCCTCTCTCAATGATTTTGGAGCATTCTTGGGATTCTGGAGAGGCCCCAGCTGATTGGAAGCTGCCCAATGTTATCCCAGTTTTCAAGAAGGTTAAGTGCCCAGTAAAACAATGGCAAAGATTATTCTGGGAAGTCTTGTAAAGCACCCAGAGGACACAGTCACTGGTCATAGCCAGCACTTCATAAGGGGGAAGTCTTGTTTGTCCAACTATTTCCTTCTACAACAGGTGTCCAGGACAACACAAAATATTGCATTCCATGTCTATCTGTGCCCCAATTTCTTACTGTCTCTTTTAGACCCTGTGGCCACAAACCAGAATGGGTGGGTGTGGGGGGACGGGAGAGGATGACATGGTCGCTTTTGTAGTCAGCACTCCCAGGCAGCTTGCTCTCTTCAGCTGTGTGGTTTTTGCTCTCCGGCTGCTTGGTTTGCCTCTACTCACAACAATGCCAACTCTAGAACCTGCATTTCGCAATCAAAAATTGTTTCAAGAGAGAATTTTGCGGCACCTGTCCATGTCCGTGGCGCCAGGCTGGGGGAAGCGAGCAGCTGCACTCTGCGCAGTCACTGCGGCCACTGGCAGCGCCTTGCCGGGGCGAAGGGGCACAGAGACCAGGACACATCAGCCAGCCGCTCGCTCTCTGCTGCTGACAGCACAGGCAACATCCCTCCAAAAATTCCAGCTCCTGACCGAGTTCCAGTCCCTGGCTGAGTTCCAGCCCCTGACCGAGCAGTGAGAACCACGGTTGCCAGCTGCCTTTGCAGGCAGACCTGCTGCTGCTGGAGACCTAAGTAGAAGGGGAAGAGGCTGATGCCATTTCATCTCCCTACATGAGGTTGCCCCTAGCAGCTGTGGCACAGGACTAACCTACCATTCTAGGTTTATCTTTGCTCAGGAGGAGTTAATGAGATTTAGCACTGTTGTATCTACTGTTTGTATTTGCAGTTGGCTTTTGCCTCTTGCAGTTTCACTCAAAAGTAAGCTGTTAGTTTTTCACTTACATTGACCTGTATTTGTTTCTGATTGGTGGAAAGATATTGTTTGATATCATAAGGGATGGCGACTCATTTAAGAGCATCTCTTAAATTATCTTAAAGCAGGAAAACAGGGTAACCCACATAGTTGATCTATTGATGCTGGGAGCCCCAGATGCAGGGAATAATGTGCTGTGACTTCATGATTCAGAAGGCTGAACAATTGCTTTATTAATCTGGTTACATTACACTAATACTATATTAAAATTAACTAAAAATATACTATACTAAAGAGATACTATACTACAGAGATTCTTAAGAAAAACCGGTGACTGTCTCCAGACAGTCATGACACAGCTTTGACCCAATTAACCAATCAATCCAAACAACCATCTCAGAGTCCAATTAACAAATCACTCTTGGTAAGCAATCTCCATAACACATTCCACATGTGCCAAACACCAGGTGCAGCAAGTAGAGATAAGACTTGTTCTCTCTTCTTCTCTGAGCTTTTCACTGCTTTCCCCAGGAAAAATTCTGGGAGAGAGAATTATGTCTCTCTCTGTTCAGAGAATGTGAATTACCGCACTTGATCTTGGAAAGCCAATCACTGTAGTCTTCTTTGGACTTCAGCAGAGCCTTTGATACTGTCTCACACAAGATCTTTCTGGACAAAATGTCCAGGACACAGCTGGATAACCATGTTATGTGATGGGTGAGAAACTGGCTCACAGGTCAGGCAGAAAGGGTTATAGGGAATGGAGTGACATTAGACTGGCATCCAGTCACTAGTGGGTTTCAGCAGGGTTCAAAGAAATCCTTGGCAAGTTTGAAGATGATATGAAATTGGAGGAGCTGTTGACTCCCTTGACTGCAGAGAGGCCCTGCAGATAGACCTTGACAAATTGAGGGCTGGACAATCACCAACTATATGAAGTTTATCAAGCGACTGAGCCTAATTCTGCACCAGGGACAGGGCAACCTTGGATGTATGTACAGACTGAAGAATGAGAGGCTGGAAAGGGGTTGTGGTTGGTGGCTAAGTCATCAGCTGAACATGAGTCAGCTGTGTCATGGCAGCCAGGAGGGCCACACGTGAACTGGGGTGCACAGAGCAAACATTGCCAGCTGGAAAGGGAAGCTTAAGTTGAAAGGAGCATGCAAGGATCATTGAGTCCAATTTATGGCCCTGTACAGGAAAACTCCAGGAATCAGCTTGCCGCTGACTAGGACCCCCAGGTCCCTTACTCTGTCTCCTTCCCAGCCTCTCATTCCCCAGTCTGTACATACATCAAGGAATGTCCTGTCCCAGGTGCAGAATCTGGCACTTTCCCTTGTGGAACTTCATATGATTGGTGATTGCACATCCATCTAATATGTTGAGATATTGTTGGGCTGCCCTGCCTTTGAGAGAGTCAAGGGCTTCTCCCAGTATAGTATTGATAACAAATTTACTCCAAATAAACTGAATCTCATGCAGAACTTGAGTTTTGCATCCAAGTTGTTAATGAAGATGTTGAAGAAAACAGTGCTTAAGATGGACGCCTGGTAAATCCCACTGTTGACAAGCTACCCCCCTGAAGTCACCCTATTTGCTATAACCCTTTGTGCCTGACCCATGACCAGGTTCTCAAAAATCCCAGGATGTGATGTGTTTATCCAGCTGTGGACTTTTTCTCCATAAGGATACTGTGAGAGACTGTATCAAAAGCTTTACTGAAATCCAAAGAGTACACCAATGGTCTTCCCTTGATCAGCTGTATGGGTTACCATGTTGTAGAAGAAAATTAAATTTTTCAAACAGGAATATCACCTCATGAACATGAAAAGACCTGCATTTTGCTGTATTTTTTTTCTGCTAGCCAGTCATTCTAGCTGATTTCAAAGAACCTTTCAATCAGGGGAATGGAAAGTTCTCTTTGGTCATCTCTAAAACCAAAATACACAACTAGATTTTTTCTGTGTTGCCTTTTCCCTCTAAAGCCACAGCAGAAACACTGTGAGTGGTCACATCCGGAGCATCTGTCTTTACTTACAGCGATGAACATGCTCAATGCCTTAGTTTATAATGTATTTCAGCTTTATGTTTTTGTCTATTCTAAAAATCTATGTTAAAACACAATTTGCAGGGTTACACCAAATAAAAAGAAACCAACCCAAAAACCCAAGTGGAGGATTTTATTTCATCCTTAGCCCTTTTTACCATTTGAATATTTATACAGACTCTTTCTGTACTATTTCATATTGGCAAGACAACAATTTTATTTAGAGAAAAATCCTTTTTGTTTGTGGTTACATTGTATTTTTGGAGTGCCTTCGTCATTCTCTGTTTGATCTAAATAATGGTGATGAGAGGGAGTTTGGAGGCAGGGGGAGGCAGTTTTATCCTATGCACTAGAAATTTTACCATCTTTTTGAGACCTTTTATCTTGTTGAATATATTTTGTTAATTTTTCTTCATTTTTTCTTCCACTATGTGTCCTCAGAAAGAGAAGGAAAGAGGAGTCTACAGAGACCAAGTAGATCAGACAATGTGGAGCAGTGATGCAATCCTCTGGCATTTTGAATGTCTGTATTTCCATTCCACCTGTCCCTTGCAGACAAAGAATGCAGCACAGCTTGAAAGAGAACATCAGGGTTTTATTATCACAGAATCATAAAATCACGGAATATTCTGATTTGAAAGTGACCCACAAGGATCATAGAGTCCAGCTCCTGGATCTGCACAGGACAGCCTGGAGAATCATACCACAAACCTCAGAGTGTTGTATAAATGCTTCTGGATCTCTGTCATGCTTGTGACCTCCTTCCTGGGGAGTCTGTTCCAGTGCCCAGCCACCCTCTGGGTGAAGAACATTTTCTCAATATCCAACCTAAACTTCCCCTGATGCAGCTTCAGGCCATTCCCTCAGGTTCTGACACTGTCATCACAGAGAAGAGATCAGTGCCTGCAGCTCTGCTTCCCCTTGTGAGGAAGTTCTGGAATCTGAAGAGTGAAATTAAATATTGAGATTCCATGGTAAGAAATTTTGTCACTGCACTGTATTTACATTCAGAAAAAAAAGTCAAAATACAAGGGGAATATAATTTTTTTATTTAAGGGAAAACTTCTGAAATCTTTCTCAACTAAGAGGTAGTGGCAGAAAATTGGAAAGTTGCTGGTAGAGGTTGGTACCCCATCTGGCAGATTTTTAAATCTGCATGTATAAAGAGGAGAAAACACACAAAGTTGGATTAACAAGATTCTAAGTTTCTTTTGAGAGGAAACTAGTTAAAATACATGATGTTATATAATGAAGTAATTAAAAAGGCTACCCATCTGTAAAGCAAGAAAACCCTCACGTGTTCCTAGTACACCATAGTATAATTATGCTACACATGTTCTGTGAAACTCATATAAGTGCAATTTCAACTATGGTTAAGACAAAATCTACAGTAAATGTACTGAACTGTGACTGAAGCAGCACTAAGAGGAGAAAGGAACATAGGTACATAAACATTATGTTTTTCATAGCTTAAATGTAGGTCTGGATGAAGGCATCATTTGTTTATTCCCCTGCCTAAGGTTGGATCAATTACACTAGGCACAGGCCTGAAATGTATCTGTGTGCTATTCCGTATGCCAGAGTTTCTGTTGAAATCATAAAATTTCCTTAGGCATTTTATTTCAAGTTGTTTAACTTCAAATACTACGTGGTCATTGCTGACACGTAGTATTTGAGGTTACCATTGCTATTTGTTTGGTTTTTATTCCTTTCATCTAATCTACAGAGAGATTACTCTCATTCTGATTTGGTATTTCCACTTGTATGTTGATGCCTACTCAGATGACACTCATTATCCTCAGAGCCCGGGGAAGTAAAGGCTAACAATGGGTTGGAAATATAACCAGTAACTTTTCCTCATCTGTCCTGAGGACTGGGAATTCAGGCAATGACTCCATTTGCTTTGCAGATCAGTCCATTTAGGCACAACATGTTACTGAGACTACGTCTTGTACCTTAAACGGCTGCTTAAAACAGCTTTCAGCAAGAATTGCCCTAAGCTGCTCAGTCTCCTGCACAGCTTTTTCTTTTGTACACAGGTTAAGAGGTCTCAGCCTCTTTCTGTGCTGTTTTGGAAGTCTTCCCTTCTGTTCTGTTCAAACATATTTAATTTACTTGTGTTGATGTTACTAAGGAGCTTTTCTCTGTCTTCAACTGTGTCACACTGTATAGGTACAGAGAAGTTTTTGCAGTGTCAGAGACAGTCAGTAGATACAGGAGCATTGAGTGTCATGATGGGCAAAAGGGTCGAGATTGAGAAGGACAGATTTGCTGTGGCAGAAAGAGAGACAGATATCTAGAGAAATTACTCCACAAACTAAGAGAGAAGCTCAATATTTTCAAATTTTCAACGGTTTTCCCTTTTTTGAACCTTGAAGAACTGTGTCAGTTACCTTGTGTAAGACTTTTATTAAAACTGTTTTTCTTTAATTATTCTCACTACTATTATTTTTGTTCTAGTTCTGTCATCTTGCTAATCACCTATATGTTTTTTTCTTTTTCCTCTATTTATCTCCAGGTATAACTTAACTTCTTTATTCTCCTAGTGACCATTACACATTATTAATGGTATTTACCTGACCACCTCCCTGTTCCAATTGGATGTTATCTCCTTAGTTTTCCTGACAACTCCCCTTGGACAATCCTTCCTCCAGCCTTTGCTATTGAACTTAGGGATAAATGCTGTGTTTTTTCATTGCTCTCTCTCTTTGCAGAAATTTAAGGCAGACAGCAGTTTATGAGCAGAAGTGAAGAATGTATTTTAAATGGAGTCTATGGTCAACTTATTGTTAAGCTTCAGCTCATTAGCAAAGCCTGTACAACTAGAAATGGAGAAAATCTTGGTTAATCTTGATTATTTTTTCCTATTGCTAATCCCACATCCCATATCCGCTTTATGTCTCATACCAAAGGAAAGCAGTAGAGACCAAGAGGAAATAGAGACAAAAAACGTTGGTGATATCTTGTAATTTAATTAATTTTGAGCAGGAGAAATGGGGAAATAAGCCCCTGGAAAGGGTTTTTCAGGTTTGACTTCGACTTAGCATCGCAGGAATATTTATGGATTCTGATACCTTTACAGCCATGGAAGCAGAATCAAGAAACAGAGTCATTAATACTTTGAAGAACTATATGCAAATATAACTTGTGCTCTACTCTCATCCCACAATTTTTCCTTCTTTTTTTTCCTTTCTCCTATTTTCTTTTCTTCTGTAATCCTTGAATCAGAAAGTGATTTTTAAAGCCTAGAAGTACAGTGTGTTTAGTTGATCATAGTTTATATTTATATCTGGACTTTACCCAAATGTGCCGTAGCAGCGACTTAAAAAAAGAATGAATCAATTACTATATTAATAAATACTTTTTAAAATTTAGTTTTTCTTGAAACATTTTGCCAGTCATTATAGATTCTGATTCTTCTGAGTTTACCTATAAATGTCCCTATCTTAGAGCCAATATTATACCATTTGATGTGAACTCCTGTAAATAAATTGGTAGGCTCCCAGTAAGAGAGTTTAAAACACCCTGCTACTATATAGAAAACATTTGCTGTTATAGTTCTTCCTAATGACACACTCAGCCAGCATTTCAGTGCACTGAAAGAGATCTGAGAACAAATATTGGCCTTTGACAGATTTGGCTGGTAGAGGTGGTTGTGTGGGAATCTGGTCTGGAAAGTCATAGATTTTTCTGTACATGGTGAAGTGATGTAATAAAACAACTTGATAAGACACAACTTAATGCAAAATAAGTTGAGTTGGAACCAAAGTACTTTTTGGATAAGGAGTGATGTGAAGTAAGGAAAAAATAACTAAAGAGAAAGAGGGAATAAGAAAAAGAAAAGAACCACGAGATTGTTGAGGAGAGGTAAAATCAAGGTCTAGTAATATCGTGCAAATAAGAAAACAAAGTATACAATTAATTAAATTATATTAATGAAGTATTACTTTATAATAGAAAATAACATTTTTTATGTGTGCTGCTTTCAAAATAACCAGAAATGTATTGAATATATTTATTTGTTCAGATGGATATGACATGAATTTCCAGAATTATAGAAGTTTGGGAGATTTCAGTAGTGTCAGTATTTTCTTGCTGGCTTTGATATATGAGAGATCATAAAGAAGCACAAAGAAGATTTGTGCATTTATATAGAACCCTCTTGGATATTCTGGGAAGGGCCAAGTCTCAGTGAAGAAAACCAGGCAGCATAAACTAATGTCCAGAATTTCCATAATATTTGTGTTAGTATCTGCAACATATCATTTATTTCTAGTGCTCAGCAGACACGGCTACAGAATAAACCAACATTTGCGTGAGGGATGCTTTGCTTCTGAGATGGACTAACCACCAAATTATATTTTTCTTATAAATTCTGCACTGGCTCTAGTGTCACAGTTTTCACTGTGGACATACCTTCCCAAGTATTAATGACAGTGAATGTAAGTACTGGAATAAATCTTCTGGAGGAGACAAATCCCTTCACACCAAAGGGAAAGCAGCAGTGCAGTGTTTCTGCAGCACAATGCAGCATGGCATGACCTGTATCCAGTACAGGAAGCGAACAGACTGCAGGAACCCTGAGCTATATCCCCCCAAAACCAAATGCCCCTTGCGGCATTGTGCCCCATTCAGGTTTAAATTGGGCATTCTTCTATTATGATGCATTTTAGAGGTTAGATGCATCAGGCTAAAGTTTGGCATCTCCATTTAGCTGTGGAAGATCAGAAAGAGGTCTACAAATCAAACCGAGCTCACTCTCAATATTTCTATTAGCAAATGTAAACCAATTCCAAAACCACCACAGAAATCGTGCCAATCACTGGAGCATCTAGGAATACTGGAGTTGTGCTAAAGTTACTCTGACTCCATATGGTATGAAATCAGAATTTTTTACTATGCCAGCAATGAAAAGCATAATACTGGCAGCAACACCAGAAATTTGGGCAAAGCTACAATGTCAATCATGTCTCTAGATGTCTAGAAGATATATAATACAAAGTTAGAATTTTTTATAGCTGGTTTGGGATTTTTGATGGTGTTGCTTGTTCAGCTATCAGATCTATTTTTTTTTTCTTTTTTTTTTTTTTTTTTTTTTTACCAGCATTACTAGTCTTCAGGAATAAATTTAAAGTCATCGCTATATGAAGTTTAGGAAGCCATCAAAGTTGTCAAAGTTTTCATAGATGATTCATGTTTGCAGAATGATTCTGCTTTTAGTAAAGTGGCATCAAACTGATCAATTTATGTTTGGACAGTTCTGTATGTCAGTTCTAAGCCTGTTGAAAATCAGAGGCTTATATTGAATGGACAGTTAAGAAACGTTTGTGATAACCTTTCCAAAAAGGCACTACAAATGTTGAATTTTTAACCTGCTGATTTCAGAATTAGTTTACTCACTTCAGTAGTGTTCTTTTTATATTTAGAAGCACCTATTTATTGAAATTATTAAACCCATTATGATGAATAATCAGTGCATTACAGAATCCCAGAATGGGTGAGGTTGGAAGGGGCTGCAGTGGGTCATCTGGTCCAACCTTCCTGCTCAGGCAGGGTCATTCCAGTTCTTCTTTTCTTCTTTATATTCGAGGGGTTGTGGGGACGGACTTCCTGTAAATATAAAATATATTGCGCTATGAAAACATAGAAAGTATTTATTAAAATAAAGTCTTTATACTGGTTTTCTTTGAAGGCTTTATGCACCTTTCAGAAGGGATGCTAAAAGCCATCCTGATTAGAACAGGATTTTAACATTTGATTTGAACATTTGATTTCGTTTGATTGATAGGTGTACGAAGTTGAGAAAGACTTTATTTAATAAATCTATTATTAATGCAGTAGAGTATAGGAAGCAGGAAAGAGAAGGAAGGGGAACTCAAAGCAAGGCTATGTTTTGATCATATCTTGAATTTTCTTTGAGTGTGTTGTGAACTAAATAAACATTGTATTCATTAAGTGCTGAATGGTCATTCTGAAAAAAAATCTGATTTCTTGACCATTTGTTCAATTTCATGAGCATGGTGAGAGTTACTTCTATTTCAATTTAATAAATTTCAATATGATAAAAATTTGTAGGCATCTCTTCTTTTGTTGTTAATTCCTTCTAGTTTCAGATACCTGGCAGGTTATACTGAAGGTTAAACAAAAATTCTTCTAAAATATAGATGTCTTAAAAATTCTAAAATTTGTCCTTCGTTTGTCCTTCACTCTTGGCTTCCAAAGCTTAAATATAATGTACTGCTGATCAAAATATTTGTTTTTCTTGATGGCTTGTCATGTTACTTCCATATCTTTCTCTTACATTTTAGCCAAATCTGTTTCCCACAACAATTTCCAAATTAAAAAAAATAAAAATCTTTTCAGTTTAGATAGAAAAAAAATTCATTGACAGGATAAAAAACAGCAAGCAACTTAATTTTCCTATCTTTGCTTTATGAAAATCTGTAGGGATCACTACTGTATTGCTAAGAGGAAAGCACAAGATACATTAAAATGGATAGAAAGTCTGCTGGACTTTACGGTTGGATGTCTGCTTGGAATTTACAGTTGAGGGGATGGATAGGAAAGTATGCAACCCAACAGTTTCAGTTCAGAAAGTAAGAAAGGTTTAGATAAACCCTGGATGTGAAATTTGGCTGGCCACCTGTAAGAAAAACTGAAAAACCAACAAACCAAAACAAACCAAGAAATAGCGCAAGCAAAAACTTCAAATTTAATTCAATACATCCTATTTCCACTGGGAACAGGAATGACCTTATGGTGACGTGTACAGTAAGAAATTAGAAAGCTAAATGTGCATGACCTCTGTCTATAAATAAAAATAGTAGATAATTTTTGAATTTTCCAGAGTATATGGATGAAAAATTATGAAAATTTTTACTGTTATTTCCTAAAATATTTCCTTTACCACTGTTTTGATCACTTCAGAACTCCACAAAGCTGTTCTGTTTAACTACTAAAGCTGTTCTGTTTAACTACTTCTGTTTAACTAATATGAAAAATAATTCCTGCCTTTCTACCAAAACATGTCTGTTTTTCTACAAAAATGCTGACTGGCTGCCAAGTTTATCAGCTTGCATTTCTTCTACAGGTCTAAAGCTATACCTAAAATGAAGTTTGATTGAGTTTCATTTTATCATCACTCAGCTTGCTGCCTTTTCCCTTCTTTGCAGTGACATTGACTTGTACTGTTGTGTACAAATTTTGCAAGGTGATGCAAAGAAAGCTGTAGTGTAAGACATGGTGTAATAAGAGAGTTAAAAAATACCCTACAGTTCAGAAAATTTATCCCATCTACAAATAACTGTTATTGTAGATGTCGTTGATGATGTTATCAATCTATTAACAAAGGATATCTTTATTTAATGAGTACAAATCTTTGCCTAAGAGCTGATCAACTTTAAGTGAATATTTAATTTCTTGTCTAAAATAAAAGGGAATCCTACTTTCTCTTTTTCTCTGCTGTCAAATTGCAAAAAGGAGTACAAAAAAGAGTTGTATGGTAATTGGAAATTCTCAGCTGTATTTTGAAGAGGTCCATTCCATTCTAATTTCTAGATCCTGAGGTTTATGAGCAACCAAACCTACACAGAAAAAATGCAAAGCTATAGGTTCCCAAATCATTAATAATGTCCAGATATACTGATTTTATTTGTATGAAGTGGTGAATAAGAGGTAGTCTAGCAGAAACTGTGCTATGCTATATATTTGTCTAAACTCTAAAAAAAATTTAATTTCCTTGATGATCTGATCAAAAATCCCTGGATTTTTAATGCTGTTAAGAACCACATAAATCTGTTACAGGGTTTTCGGTTCTGCTTGTAATTACCCATGGTCTTGGATCCCATAATAAATCTTGTATTCTAACTTAGCAAGAACATAAGTTGACACAACATTGACAACAAGAAAAAAAAAGAAAAAGAGTGAACTGGTTTTAAAAGGCTTCAGAACTCTCATGAACTCTATAAGGTCTTAGGAAATCTAGCCAGTGTGTTCTGCCCTTTTGTTTTCCATATTTCCATAATGATGTGCTAGTGTGAGCTGGGATAGAGCTAATTTTCCTCACAGTAGCTAGGATGGGGCTTAGTTTTGGATTTATGATGGAAACAGTGTTGGTAATTCAGAGATGTACTCTTTCTTCCCCATACAATAGTGATGAGGCTGGGGCCGATTTTGGAAGCAGACATAGCTCTGGCAGGTGACCCCAAATGATCCAAGGGATTTACATGTGACCGTATGATGGTCAGGAATATGGTAATGAATGAAAAACTGTGTGAAGAATATTCTGAAAAGGATGCTCGGAGTGAAGACCTTGCCTTCTGAAATCACCATTATGCCTGATGGAGTCCTGCTTTCCTGAGCACCTGCCTGCCCATGGAACAATTAATTCCTTGCTTCACTTGCACATGTGGTTTTTCCTCTATGTATTAAACTGTTTTTATCTCATCATACTTCTCTTATCAGCGCATCAGGTTACTTAAACCTGATTTTATCCTATGATGAGAGGGACTGGACTTCTTTACTCCAGTCTCTGTCCTGAGATTGAACGTCCCAAGAGATACAACAAGAGCAATTTCCTGTGAAAATGAAAAAAAAAAGTTGAGTACTTCAGTCTTCCCCATGTCAGCTGTCATCAAATCCTCTGTCTTATGGGGGTACAATTTTTTTTGCCGTCCTTTTCTGACTAATGTACCTGTATGAAGTACTTTTTACTTTTCACATCCCCTGCCAAATTTGGTTATGGCTAGATTCGTCCCTTAGCTTTCTCAATCTCATTGCTACACTCTCAACCCACATCCCCATAATCTTCCAAGAATATGTGCCCCTGCTTCTAGTGACTATCCTTTTTCGTCCTGTTTTTCAGCTTAACCAAAAGATCTTTATTCATCTATGCTGGTCTCCAATTGTCCTTGTCTGATTTCTTGCAAAGGTCTTGTGCTCTAAGAAAAAAGTCTTTAAATATCTGACAGATTCCTTCTGCACCTTTATTCCTGAAAGCGGTTTTCAGAACATCTGTCCCATCCACCTTACTTTCCTTAAGTAACTGAAAGACTACTTTCCCAAGGTTTAAGGTCTTCTCTTGACTTTTTGCTTGGCCTATATCCCTTCAGATACTGAAATTCTCCAAGGCACAATCACTGCAGTCCAGGCTTCTACCAATATTGGTCTCCAACAAATACAGGACAGCAAACTTTGAGACTATTTACAGGCGTAAAATCTTTCTTGCAGGAGGCTTTTGTTTGTATCAAATTACAGTGGTGGAACAAGAAAATGAAGCTGAACCTGACCGATACCCAAAACTTTTCAGTGAATTTTTTAAAGTCTTTGGCATGTCAACACCTTAATGCTAACTACTACAAAGAAAAGGTACCTGCTCACTGATTGTGGGTGTATAATGTTTTCATTATCTTGATGTAATGGTGGAATAACTGTACACAACACATTATATTATATGTATACACTTCTACACATTTTATTGTGTAGATGTGTGATGTAAAACAGAAGAAACATTAATGCATAATGCACAGCAGGTGCCATCAAGATCTGTGTGTGTAAGGCTGCTGTAAGCCAAAGAGCTTACATATATCAGTCGGTGTAAGCACAGCTGGAACTGTGCAGAAGTCATTTCCAAAATATCTTGATTTGATTAACCAAACATGTTCACAAATGTTGAATGCCATTTCAGGGGGAGTAAGAGGGAGCACTATTAGCATCAGGAGTTTTTTACAAGTAAGTAGTGTTCTCCTCACAACAGAAAGGGTAGGCAACCTTGGTTTTCAAATTATCCTGCCAAAAGAAGAAGCCAAGGTGAATAATAGATGGGGCTATTTTAGAAGATCTGACAACTGTATTATTTCAAGTTACTGTATTTTTTCACTTTTGCTTGAAATCAACTCATAAAAAGGAATTTATTCCTTTTGCAGCCGGCATCACTCCTGAGCATTCAATTTGACTTTCAGAAGTAAGAATGAGATGATATATTATTTGCTACCTTGTGCAGTGCATGTGTTTCATGATGAAATTACACATGACATTTTGGAAGGCCATTCTTGTCATAACCTGGAAGTAAAGCAGTCTCAAACAGAGATTACATTTCTAGTTTTGAGAGAATCTCAAAAGTTTTAAAGCAGTATTTGCTACATTGGAGGTTGGAGAAAGACTACAATAAATTACAGAATATGCTGAGTTGAAAGGGATCCACATAGATCATCAAGTCCAACTCCTGGCCCTGCATAGCACCATTCCAAAGAGTCACACCACGTGCCTGAGAGTATTTTCCAAATGCTTTTTGAACCCTATCAGGCTTTGTGCTGGGACTGTTTCTCTGGGGAGCCTGTTCCAGTGGCCGTACACAAGCAGAATCTTTTTCTAATATCCCACCTAAACCTCTCCTGATACAATTTCAGGCTGTTTTCCTTGGGTTCTGTCACTGGTCACCACAGAGGAAGAAATCAGTGCCTGCCCTTGCTCTTCCCCTCACAAGGAGGTTCCAGACTGTGATGAGGTCTCCCCTCAGATTTCTCCAAGCTGAACAAACCAAGTGCCCTCATCCCCTCTTCATATGGCTTCCCTACAAGGCCCTTCACCATCGTCATGAACATCTTTTGAACGCTGCCTGATAGTTTCGTGCCTTATATTGTGGCACCCAAAACTGCCCCCAGCACTCGAGGTGAGGCTGCCCCAGGGCAGAGCAGAGCAGAGCAGGACAATCCCCTCCATTGCCTGGCTGGAGATGCTGGGCCTGATGCCCCCCAGGACACACTTGGCCCCCCTGGCTGCCAGGGCACTGCTGGCTTAAACTTGACACTAACTGGGACCCCCTCATCCCTTTCCATTACACTGTTTTTCAACTTCCCAGTCTGTACACATATCCATGGTTGCCCCATCCAATGTTCTTAGATATTATTTCCGGTAAAATGAATTAGACTGATGGGTAATTGTATGAATTACTGTTGTGTTTTGCAATTCTTCCTTAATTTGAGGAAGCCACCCAGCACTCTCTGTATCCAGACTTTTTCTTGCAATACCAGCACTTTTTACTTTACACTGAAGATTTTTATGTGACTTATAAATTTCCTCCAGGGGGTGTGGTTATCATAAAATAATCACACCCTTGGGGGATTAAAACCACTTATCTCTGGATCATGACTTCTAATACCCCAGGGGTGTGATTATCTCAGGAAACTCACACTCTCTGTCATGCCTAATTGCTTAATTATTACGGTGGCAAGTTCACACTACTATGTAGGAGCGAAGGTTGTGTCAGCAGTTCTCTTAGAAATTTCTGTTTTGAGAAATCTGCCATGAAAAATCTGCTTCAGGCTGAAGCCTGCATAAAAATATTTTGCCTGGGAGAAAATACTTCTACCAGATTTCTAAAAATTATCTTGATTATATTTTAGCACTATCAGTGAGAAATAAAAGTTAACTTTATATGTTTATGTTACAATTGACAATCAGCCAAAGTTCTGACTGGGAATTAAATAGAATCAGAGATAGCTACATTTATTTAATGATATTTATAATTACGTAATGATTCAAATTCACGAAGCTTTTGTATATATTACAAAGTATACAGGGTTCAAATATCTCTCTGAAAATTTGTTATGGTTTCAATGGGAGTCAAGAAGGAACAAGATTTACTCAATTACAGCACTAATGAATCCAACCCAGCTGGATTGCACTCAGTGAGCACATAAGAACAAACTGATAACACAGATTTCCAGCCAGAAATTCTTGTTTGTACCAGTTTTAAAATTTAGACATATCTACAACTTGTATTTTAAAACCTGCCAATTTATATTTGTAAAGCTAGGAGTTGCTGTTTTTTTAATCTAAGTGAAAATGAAAGCTTTGTACACAATATACTGATTTTCTTGCCCTCTATCTTATCTAAAATAATGGTAGTAATGTTACCTGTACAATGTATTTCATACTTTCAGCCGTTTAAAGTATTCTATCTATTTTGCATGAAAAGTTGATTTTCAAATGTTCAGTGTTCAAATGGGGTCATATGAGTTTATGACTACAGATTTTTTTCCAAGAAAAATTGAACAAACACATAATATATATCACTACCTTTTATTTTTTTACTTGAGGCGAATGCAAAAAGACACGAAAATATCTATATTTTGAATAATTTTATAAAGACCCTGTGTGGAAAAGGACAGTCTACAGAGAAATTGAAAACAGATGAATGATGTAATTAATTATTTTTTCTATTAAAATAAAATATAAAATTGAACACTGCATTTGATGGTACATTATTTATGATTCAAAAATGGTGCAGGAAAATCATTACATTTCTGTCCCTATATTTCCTGACAGAACTGGATCTGAACACATTAGAATAGCCAGATATAACCTGTAACTTAAGGAATTTTTAAATACTATTTGTATGTGTGTTATTTTCTGCTTTACTTAGAATTTAAAGAAGACAGTATGTTATTTATTTTTCTCTAAACTGGATATGTCTGGAGTGACCATACCATCCACATATATGAATCATCGGAACCTGACACATTTAAAGGGAAAAACTCAAAACTTGAGAGTAGTTTGTGTGTAACTGTAGTAGCTCATCTAGCCAACCAAACAGTAAGAGAAGATTATTCCTCAGTGAGAAACCTGGAATAGGAAGAGGATTATATTGGTGGATTGCAGATTGCCCAGGTTTTCTGTAAGTCTTAGTTCACAGTTAATAGCTAGCAACAGATAAATAGCAAACTTTCTTTGAAGCCTAAAATATACTTTTAGAAGCACAAAGAAGTTGGTAGATATCCAGAAAACATTATTACTTAAGAAAAGACTGAATTTTCTTTTTTTTTAGTTTAAATAAAATATCAATTCCATGAATATAGTTTGGACGAGTTTAAAGGGCCCTTGTGCCATTAAAAAGATAACTGCTTAGCTCTGTGGAAAAAATTCTTATAACCTAAGATCTTGCAGTAAGGCTGGTCCATCATTCTCTGCTGCATTTTCTACTTCAGTACTGCATTCATTTTCAAATGACAAGTTTTAATTTAACCATGTGAAATACTGGCATACTTTGCTTCAAATAAATAATGCATTTTGTATGGATTCTACCACATGTTAAGACTTTAATCCTGCTTTCCTGCAGATTAGCAGCCCTAGCATGGTGACTGAATGCTGTGGATGACTGACAGTTCAATATTCATCTGATACTGTTAGAAAAGGCAGTTTAATCTGGTACTTTTTTTTGTTGTTGTTGTTGTTGTTGTTGTTGTTGCTTTATTCATCTTTTCTGCTCTATTATTGTCCACTTTACATGCCTGTTTTCTGCAGTGTCTTCCACCTTGCAGTATGGCAATAACTATGCAGATGTATTGATCACCAACAGATGAACAGTGGGTAAAATCAGTTGGTGTTTTTGATCATGGAGTCCAAGATGATTTATAGGGAAAAGCACTAGTTTTTGAACATTACTAGTTGCTAAGTGATATGATAGAAGCTGTAAACCCAGGATATAATTTTGCTTTCATGAAGGCTTTTTGTTATGTACCACTAGAAATATGAGAGGGCGATTGTGTCATATTATGCAGAGGATAAAATATATACATTGTATAAATTAAAGCATGGTTCATATACAGATTAGTGAATTACATAATTAGAGATGAAAAAAGGGGCTTGGCATTTTCTGCTAGATACATTAGTTAATGGAAAGAGATGTACCATATGGCCCCACTGTAGAATAAACAATGAAGATTTCTTCCCCACTGGCTCACAATTATAGTCAATGTATGTTTGAATTATGTTCTCTCAAGAAGAAATTCCATTTAAAATTACTTACCAAGACTGCTCATATCTGGATATAATAATGATAACTTGACAGCTTACGCCAACAATCCTGAAATGTCTGTTTGGGTATTTTGTGTGTGCATAACAGGGTAGTGAAAAGTGTTAGAGGGCAGTGAAATGGCAGAGATGTGAAACAAGAGGAATACAAAGAGTGAGAGAACCAGAGAATAGAAGAAATATACAGAAAGAAAGAGAAAAATAAGAAATTGTTTATTTTGAGAAGAGAGAATAGAAAAAAAAGATAAAATCTCAGTTAAATTCACAAGAAATATGAGTGACAAAATATGAATGAATGAAATGAAGAGAAATAAGTACAATTAGGGATGACTTGCCGACTTCATTTCTGATATAAATAGTGAAGCTCCAGATTATACCCTTGCATTTTTGTGGTTTTATTGGCTGGGTTTTTTTGCTGGAGCATTTTATAAGTGCTTATTCAGAGATAAAAACACTGATACTTCTATGGATTTTTCATTAATACTATTTTGAACTATTGCTACCAATCAAAAGCAAATAATTTTTCTCTACAAATTTTATTTTTTAGCTCTACAAACAGTAGAGCTACACCAAACAGTATTAAAAATGCTTAACAGTAATTAAAAGAAGACTGAAATTGGGTTCTCAGTGCAATTATTTTTTTGCATAATGACCTTCAGACACTAAATTTATGTCAACATTGACAATATGGTTCCCACTGATGGCTGTAGAACATTAAAGATAAACATGAGCTTTAAATTTATTATTTTGTCTTGTCTTTCAGTTTCAGTCATCAGAAAAGGTTGAGTTGTGCTGTTTCCTTTAATAATTAAGAAGACAGTATATGTCTCTCTTGTACTACTTTAAAGAGCAAAAATAAATAGCTTTAAACCTGTCAGTTTAAAAATAGAATATCTTACTAATTTTTTACTTTTTCTCAATTCAAAATGGGTTTTTTTAGTTACAGAGAATTAAAATGTTGTAAAAAAGCAACTGCCCAGAAAAGTAAAGAATATGTGTCAGTGACTCAGGTTTTCTTATCACTCATCCATAGCACATGCTGTACAAAAACCCAACAATTATGGACAGCAATCAGAATGATTCGGATCATAATTTTTAGAACATCTACCTTTTCTCTAAGTATTGGAAACTTAATTGATAATTTGAGCAAAATTATATATACATATCATATTGTATGCTATATAATACATAATATACACAATTATATATTATATACGAGGTTGGCTATATGTGCATGTAGAGATTAATGAAATTGTTGATAATCTTATATAATTCTTCTGCTGCTGAAGGAGCTTGTTAAGACCAAGTATATTGAAAGGATATTTTCTACATTATCAATATAAATTAATGGTAGATAAAATCTATAATTTTAGCATAATAGAGCAATAGATAAATCGTATTTTATTGAATGCTGATAAACCATTACAAACTTTGTTGCTTCTCTCTAGTATAACAAGCCTGACCTTTTGTCAGACATCAGATATACAGTACCTTATTCTTAATGAATTTGGAAAATTACATTACAGAAAGAATGACTATAATGAATGCTCTGTCACTATCATGTAAGCATATGTGACCAGGAGTTGCAATAACAGTGCAAAGGTCAGGTAACAATTTTAATTTCAGTACAACTCCTAAGAAATCTAACATGGGTATCAAGTAGTCAATTCCTTGTTCTTTCTTTAGTTAAGATAATATTTAACAGAGAAAATATTAAAGACTGATTCAATATTTTTCTGAGTTGTAGTCTTCCTGCAAAATACAATGGTATGGGGTTGATGGTGGAGTAAGATGGGAAAACTGGGAGTGAGTGAGCTGAAACATTAATGGATGCAACCTCTGAATTCTGTTCTATCCTTAAGATTCTGTTAGAAAATATATTATAAACGTGTTGGCATTTTTAAAACGTTGCTGAATTCAAGGACTTGTCATCTAGATTATACCATCTTCTTCACTTTTGTCAGTTATGAGAAATGGACCAAAATCTCAGTGTTAACCCAATCCTCTTTTTATTACATTTTAGTAAGTAGAATGAAGCAAATCTTGCCTGGAATACTTACTTTTCCACTTAACTGTAGAATGACTTTTCTTTCATGAGTTTTGGTGTCCTATGGGTGTTCACATCACCAACGGCAAATATAACAAAGACAAGGGTACTTGCAGAGAGCTTCGGGATGAATTTCTGTTATGCTAAGTAGCTCTATGTTTTTTTCATGTATTTTAAGGGAAGTGTTCTTTGTTGGTCTGATGGGCTTTTTTCCCAAATGGCAGCTGCAGTAGGAACTCAAAAAATTTGTAGATGATGTATCGCATGTGACAGCCTTTATATAATAATTTGTCCTTCATGGCAGGAAGGAATTCCACAAGTGCCACCACTTATTACAATTTTCACAGTTCATAGAGCTTATAGTTGTAGGGAGCTTCTGGGTCATTTGGTGCAAGACTCAACCTATGCATTAAGTTTCCTCACGTAACATCCACCATCTCTTTGAGCACATCTGATGGAGCTTTAGTGACTTCCTTGTTGGTGACTGCCTTAACCCATTGATACCGAAGCTGAATTTCTTCTGTCAACCTACCATTTTTTTTGGGTGATTCTAAAGTTTAAGACCCCAGCTTCCTGAGCACACAAACACCCTTCATCCCCACCCTTATTTGTTTGGGGTATTTTAAATGAGCATTTACGGTAAAATTATTAAGCACCAATCTAAGATTCCTAAGAGAGAAATATTAAGCCTAGCTGAACATAATTACATAACTTCATTTTAAATGGGTTTCTAGAGCCATTTGATTCCGTAGCTTCCTGAAAATCAGGGTTTTGTCTATTTCATTGGCAGTATCTGTAAAGAAAATGTCTGTTAGCAACAAACCTAAGTTTCATGAAGTTCTGCACCATAAGATGGAAGAGACTAGAAAGTTTTGTATAATAAACTGGAGGTCACTGTGAGAATTACTTCTACATTGGAGAACTACTGCTCAGAAAACCCTAAGAATTTTATTTGGAAGAGACTTTTTCTTGAAAGTAGATAAGAAACAGTCTGGTTGTCTGACAGCACCTCAGGATTTTTGAATTTTAAAATCCATTGTGCCAAGATCTTCTAAAGAAAAAAAACACTCAATTGACCAGTTCACCATAATATTTAGTTGACATTTAATTTTGATATCTTTTCCTTGTATCTCTTTTTCAATATTTTTCTACAGTTACATTGTATAGAGTGTACCATGTTAACCTCTCTCAACTTTTGCATGCTTTCTATCTCATTTACATCTTTTTGTAGAAGAAAGTCAGATATGAGTATATTCCTGAGTTAGTGCTGCATAAAAAATAACATTTCATTGCTTATTTTACTAAGTTTTACTAAGATTGTTGTGCTTTCATGTCATGTTTTGAATATTCTGATGTCAGTTCAATGTAGTAGTAGATACTTTGTCATGCTATTGATGGATTCAGCATTGGTATATGAAGTATTTTGAATTGCTGTGTTCCTACCTTCCTTTCTTTTTGTATTTTTTATTTATAACAGAATTTTCTGTTATATTAATTGACAGACATTTCAACAGTTTGTGATTTACCTTTACATAGTGTAAATCATACCTGTATCCTGAAATAAGGTAAGAGATTTCTGAAGAGTGATCCTTGAAAATTTCATCACTCCATGGAATGTATTTTCTACAGAGAAAATAGAACAAATTTTCACTATTACTGGTGACTCATAAAAATACAGTTTGTCAATGTAAAACCCTATGTTGAGATGGAAAGGGGAACTGATGATGACTTCCTCAGTATAGTCTACCACCAGCCAGGCAAGCACTTTTTTCCTAATTTCTTACATGAAGGATTTCAATTACAAATCAGTGGGCTGGACTTCAAGTAGGAGATCAAATTTTGAGGAAGATATTTTTGTATATTTACCTGCTTAATAGAGATAAAAATTGCTGGAGCACTAGACCTATGCTCCTGTGACCTTCTGAAGCATACCTGAGTCCTTTCCAGAGCATATGTCTATTTTTTGTTTCAAAACACACCTAAAATTGTCTGAACTGAAGGATCAGTTTACTAATTTTGTTTTGAGAAATGACTGATGCGGTTTTGCAGACACTGAGATAAAATCTGTGTAATGCAGACACTCAGCACAGACAGTTTTAACCCCAAAATCTGAAGTCTGACCAAGATATATATATAATGATGCTTAATGGACAGCATTATACAGCCTTAATTATAACAGATTATGCTTCCTATAACATGAATTAATACATGGTAATTTCTGGCTGTGTTTTGACATCTATGCTATTGGTAGAAACATTTACCCTTACCCAGAATATCCTTGAAGATCCAACAAAAACAACGCAGAATGCTCCTGTAAATGAAATATTTTAATCATGATTTCAGAGTAGATGAAAACTCTTTAGAAATTCTGCTTCAATTAATTATATGAGAAAATGATATGTTAATATAAGGAAAATCAAATGGCTCTTGATTGATTCTTAGCATTTCTGTCAGAAGAAGAGCTGATTTAACTAATGTACTTTGTTAAACACAGTGAAGCGAGGTTAGTAAATTGAGACAGCATTAGGAAAATGTGCACAGTGTAAGCACAAAGTTTTAAGGATTGAGGTTAGATTATTTCTCTGTCAATATAATATAGTAATGATCAAAGTTGACATTCACAGCTATGGGAAAGACATAATAGACATTTTACTGTGCAAGATGTGAGCAAAAGGATCCTCTGTCTCCCATACCTGCCAGTTTGTGCTCAAGGGCATTTAAAGTCTTTTCCCCTGTTGCTATACTTGGTGGCAAAAAAGGAATTCCAAGCACAGAGTCTGTGGTCCTGCCTCCCCTTCTCTCCCCATGGCTCCCCAACCCCCTTCCCAGAACTACAAAGGAAAGCTTCCTTCAGTCTTCTTATTCCTTGTACATTTGTTAGAAAATCAGCCAAAGTACTAATCTACTATCAGGTGTAAATCCCACAGGATTTCTTTGGTTAGGCTGGTCATATATTGAATTTGAAAGCAGGACATTTGACTGGAGAAAGTCAGGAACATAAATACAGGTTATTCTCCCTGAAATACCTTTCTGAAATATCAGAGTAGTGAATGATAAAAGCATTTTTTACACAGAGTTAAAATTGTAGTTGCCATACAGATTCCTGAGAAAAAAATTGTATGATAGATAAAAAATATATACATTTCACAGTTTAAAAATCTTGTCACATCTATGTACCCTTTTTATAACAAAACAAAAAGTCCAAAATACTGAGTCAGCATTTTCCCCTTGGTGAGTTGTATTTTGCCCATTGTGAAAATAATTTAATTGTCACCAATTCAAAAGATTATTTTGGGTATATTTTTATGCATTTTTTGTTTAAGATGAAACCATGAAAATTTGATTGGAGAAACGTATGAATCTGTTTATGTCTGCAAATGTGTGTTTATTGTGTTTCAAAGAAATAAAAAAACATATTTTGGGATTTATTTTTACTGCACACATGGGAACCACAAGTAAGAAGTGAAGTTCTACACGACAAGATTAATAACATGCTAAACAGTATAAAGGCTTGTTTGCTGATGGAACTGTAGTCAAGGAAATATTTCCTATACAGAGGGAAATGAAGATGGAAAAGATTATGAAAAGGTAAGTACCTTATATATACAAATTTAAATGAAATCTGCTACTTAAGCAGTACTCCGAAAAGGTTCAGTGAAGTAGACATGAGGTGGGAGGCCAAAGTGCAAATTTACTGTAATTCAGAGCAGGGTTTAAGACCTCTGTTTACTGGGGCAAACACCATCTCCCTTGGATTGCTGAGTATTCACAGAGAGAAACTTTTTAAACTTTAAGAAGTGAAACACATTTGTGGACCCTGAGCGAGAGAAATAGGCCTAGAAGGTTTTTGGCTTAATTGTTGGAGTGACGATCTAGGAGGAGAAATCACCATAGTCAGAGATTATGACCATGCTTATAGCAGTGTTTTACACAGAACAGTGCAATTCTGAGAGCACATACTAGAAGCATCTATGCCAGAATAGCTTGTGTGTGGTAGATAGCACACCTGGGAAATAATGCTCTAAATCATTTGTCAGTTAGAAAAAGTCAAACACCAGCTGTATTTCATATCTCTCTGCATTCAAATAACTGTTTTTCACCTGAAGCTGCAATCAAATTCAAATCACTTGTCAATAGGAAATCAGAGCATTATTTTTCAAAAGTTAACAAAGAAATAAAAATATTATGTGATTTGTTGTTCCAAAGGGAAAACAAACAAGCAAACAAACCCGCCAAACCCAAAATCCAAACCCAAACCCAAACATTCTCATTTTGAAGAAGACTAAATGACACTGCCTTCTGGTCACAGATTTAGTTAGGCCTGTGGAGATAGTCAGAGTTTTCATGCGAGACCTTCAAACTAGTCCCTGATCTGAAAAAGAAAGATGTCAGATGATCCTTCTCATAGAAATTGGAAACAAAATGAGGGTTTAACAATGTTAAGCAATGGGGAGCTTTCCAAGTGAAGCAAGCAAGTACAGATAGAAGAGTGCAGTTACTAAATGTAACAATTGCCACGGGGATCTAAGCAGTTGCTTTTTAATGTTTGCTTGTTTGAATATGTACTATTCTCTTGGAACACAGGCAGAACTCAGGTACTGTATGCACAATTCCCCTGCAGATATGCAGATGAAGACACCGGGAAAGCAGTCCAATGATTCCCATCCTTACTGAGACAGCGGCTGTATCTCAGTGCAGAAATTCTCCATCACAGTGGAGGTTCTGTTTCTTTATGGTTTTCACTGCATAGTCTGCGGTGCAGGGCTTACAGAAGCTCTGCAGATCCATCAAGACAGGGATGTAGGTGTATCTGCCAGGAAGGAAAAACTTTCCTGCCAACAGCCTTCATATCTGTGCATCTTCCTTAAAAAGAGGATATCTGGGCTTTGGGCAGCACAATATGCTTAGCTGCAATCACGTTTGCTTTCCCCCAGAAGAGTCCCTGTGCCAGCTCATGTGTCATATAACCTGTGTGCTGGGAAAAGCACACAGGTTATATGACACAAAGCTTGCAAGCCTGCAAAGCTTAACTTCTAGGGCTCCTTCCATTCAAGGCTGCCTCTTTCTTTGTGCTCCTCTTGTGTCCTCTCTCAATGACAGTATTGTCGGAAATACATTTGTGAGACCCTTTCCACAGTGAGAGTGACAGAGCTCCTAAACGCAATTAGAAGCCCTGGTGGAGTTAATTTCAGTGCTCAGCTTCTTGATAATGTCAGTTAAGCTTGGACATCCACTCAGTGTTTTACTGCCACTGGCATAGATGTGGAAAAGATGGCAAACCAGTGAAGTAGGATAATAAGCAATCCTACTGTAGCAAACTTCTGCAAGTCCTTGCATCATGGGCAGACTGTATAGTTTTACAGTGAGAAGATATGCCATGCTGCCTCCAAGAATAAACTTCTTCCCTGTTATTTCAAAATGTGTGCCTGTGTTTGTTTGTTTGTTTTTTTTTTTTTCCACTATCAGCTTTTCAGGTTCCTCCCGCTGAGGAATGTGACACTGCGGACTGAAGATGGTTGTATTGCCAAGATATAGGTATTGTAGACTGGATTGATGAGAAACAAATGAAACCTTTACATCCCAGCAAAAGTTACAATAAAGATTTACATTTCCCAGAGACAAATACTGCCATAGCTCTTCAAATATTTTACAAGAAACCTACAGTCAGACACTCTCACCTCAGACATTCCTGGTTGATGAGTCAAGCTATTGCAATCTCAGGCATTCCTTGCAGAGTCAGATAGTTGTTCCCACAGCCAGCTTCCCAGGATGCCATGTGTGTTGGTGTGAATCTGACTGGTGTTACCTGTGTGAAGATCTTACCAGTTGCTTTGGATTAAAGCAAACTATCAAAGCTCTGGTCTTTTCAAGGCTTTGATTTTCTAAGGATTTCGTTGGAGAGAATTCAAAAAATTAAAAAAATTCCAGCATCCAGCATATTAAGTTTGGATCCTCACTTTGTGGTTCCTCCTCTCATACTGCTTCCAATATGACCTACACAATGTTCTTGGCTTTGCTCTTCAATCCACTGCTTCCTTTGCCTAGCACAGGGTGTGTTTTCTGACCTCAACCCGGCCTTGACGGCTGGGTATAACTTACCATGTCTTTATCACTGCCCATACCTGTAGCAATGAGACTGGAGGGAAAGTGGGAACATGTGAATTCATTTTTTTCAGGTTTTTATGAAGACATGGAAATATTAAAAAATATATTTCCAAGCAATGATGTCAATGTCAAGCTAGAGTGTATCCCCATACCTTTAACTTATAAAGATGTTCAAAAATACACCTATTTTAATGTAAATAATTATATTTATACTAAACCATTAGCAGATGCTAAGAGCAGACAACTGCAAAGTGAGATATATATTTAATATAATCCATATAAAAAACAGAAGTAAATGCAGTAAATAAATCATATTTTCAGAGTACTTCAGTAGCATCTGGACATCTTTTCTCACATTTAACTAATCAAGTAGAAACTGCTTATTCTGCTGTTGTGTTGACCATAGGCAAGAAAGAAGCAGGATGCTAAGAAGACTTCCAACATTATTGTACTTCTCAATCTATTGAGACTGCTGAAACACACAGTTAAATTACCAAGATCATAGCTAGCAACATTAAGAGCATTAGTTTAGCAATTGTTTTGTGGAGTTTAATTTCAATGTCAATATGCACTGTTGTAAATAAACTCTTTAAAAACTTCAGGAACTTTTAATATGAGGGAAAATGGCAGTTATAGTCTGCAGAAGTGTATGGAACATTGTGATCCACAGTATCTGTCTTCTGTATAGGCCTAAAAATTTCTGGCTGGTTTTGTTCCATTTGACTGGGGTTTACTGGGGTTTTTGGTTTAAAAATTGGGGTGGGGGGCATGTGAGCTACTTTGTTGGAAATGTATGAGTGTATTGAATGGAGTGATGATGTCCAGTTTTGTTTGTTTACAAAAAGAAACTTAAAAATGCAACATGCTAAACTGTCAATCTGATTTTGTTGGTCTTAATTTTACAGACGCCACTTTATATGTTCATGCTTTTTTTAAAAAATTGTTTAACATTAACCTTGAATACAGATATTCATTGAAATAATTTTGAGTTCTAGTATTTTTGTCATTTTTGTAGAACTTTTCAGTGAGTAATTATGAATTTACAAATGCTTAATTGACGCTTAGCTCATTTATGATATGAAGAAAGGAGATTCATGCCTTTTCACTCATCTGTACTATAAAGTTTCTATTTCTTTCAGTTCATAGCTAATAAAAGCATTTTAGATTAAAATAATTATTTCATTTTTTAATTTTTTAAAATAAGTTAACTAAATTTTTTAAGAAGTTTTTTTCATTTTTCAGTTTTTAATGTTTTAAATTTTTTAAAGAAGCTAAATTTTTAAAGAAGTTTTTTCATTACATCTATAAAGGAGATAAAATATCTTTCTTTACTGTCTGAATTTAGCTCTATAATCTTGTAACTACTTCATTGGTAGATACTAATTTAGTGACTTATGAAAGCAAAATATCTTATAACCACCTTACATGTTGAAATTACCTTATTCTGTGCGTCCCGTTCACCCCTCCTACACTTTCAGAGCATGTGCCTGTGGCAGTAAGTGATAAATGATGAATGTCTTTTGCTGTTGCGGGCAGCTCGAGCCCAAGGTGTGTTTGGTAGCAGGGCAGCTCCTCGGTTTCCCCGTGCGCCAGAACGCAGTTGGCGCGGGTGCGGACGCAAAGCGCTGCCTCCCTGCAGCGCGAATTGCGGCAGGGCTTGTTTGGAGCTGCGTCCCTGCATCCCTGCATCCCTGCCGCAGGGAGCGCGGAGAGCGCTGTCATGCCGTGCCGTGCCGTGCTGCGTGCCCTGCGCCTCCCGCCTGGGACCGGGAGGGAGAGCGGCAGCCGGGAACGGGAACCAGCGGCCGGGCAGCGGGGGCCACTAGGTGACACTGCCACCCCGCAGATGAGCCAGTCCAACATTATTTATACAGCAGGTTAAAAATTATGCCGGAGTAATAGATTTTCCTACAGCATAACGCCTATCACAGGATAACATCTATCACAGGATAACATCTGTCGCAGGGTAACATCTATCGCAGGATAACATCTATTACAGCTATTTTGAGCTATAAAGATTGCGGGTTTTTCCTTTGTTCAAATAATGTAAACTATATGGAGAATATTCAGATTAAAAAAAAAAAAAAAAACCAACAACAAACAACCCAAAATATGTTTGGCCTTATTTTGTTGCTCTGTTGTTACCTTTGTTGACCACCATTGAAATAAATGGGTAGATGGGAATAGCAAAGTCTCAGCTCAGAGATATAAACTCAGCCTCTAATCTGAGGGGGTTTTTTTGCTGTTTGTTTGAAACATTAAACCAGGGTGGTTTTTATGAAGATTCTACAGACAAATTAAAATTTAAAGTCAAATGTTCAGACTAATATATATTACCTTCTTTTTTTTTATAGTTTTACTATTCCCATTATCACTCATGAAAATGTCAAGGTAATAAATGAGTGATTATCTTTTTTTTTTTTTTGATATGTTTTAAAAGTGTTATTTTTCATATGGGCATAAAAATAAGTATGAATAAGTATGAACACTGTAAAGTTTATCTCAAGTTTAACCTTATGTGTATGTATAGACACATAATTTAGTTAAACCAAAATAATTGAAAATTAAATATCATGCTAATTAATTCCAATGATTTTTTTTTACTATTTTTCTCTTACCTGAAAATGTTCTTTGAAAGTTAACGGATTGAGTGCTATGAAAGAAACAATAACTGAGCTCAGGTTCATGTGAAAGGCACCCTAGAACAGATAAAATTATAAATTATAAAATAACCTAGGCAGTGGTTCAGTCCAATTTGTACCACAACAGTTATTGATGTCAGCAAGTGGGGTTTTTTCCCCTTCTTCTGATGTGGTTTTTTCCTTTGCTTGGTTAGTTTGGTGTGGTCTGGTGTGGTTTGGTTTGGTTTGGCTTGACTCTTGGCTTGGCTTCTCTTAGTTTAGCTTGGCTTGGCTTGGCTTTAAGCCAATTTAAGTTTTTTAAATCCCTCATTTTCCTCTTTGAACTTCCTCCAGAAAAATCTGAGCTAACAATTTTTGATAGAGAGCAGTAATTTTGTTTTCCAGTAGCCACATTCTTCATGTAGGAACAAAATACTTTGTTAAGAAGGTTGAAGTGCAAATGAAGAACTGCCATTCCCAGGCAATGCCCAGCCTGCAGCTCTAAACTGTAATATTGAGCTATCCTCAGTTTGGTGTAGTCAGAAATTCCGTTTTGCTTCTAAACTGCAAGTTTTGCATCCATTAGCTACATGGTTCATAATTAGTGTTTGGACCAAACAAAGAGTCAATATGATGTCATGTCTAGACAACATGTAAATTAATATGAAAGCAATTGAGTTACAAATTCTATACTAATACAAATTAATCTGAATTAAGTTTAATCCACAGTTATTAACTGATTAAATGTGGCTGTTGGTAGCTACAGGGTGCTGACTTCCATCTGTGATTATTAGGGACACAGCTTAATCACTGGTGCTGCACAGGGAAATATTTAAAGCAAATGACATATACAGTGACTCTTAATATTTGTTAATTGAACGTAGCATCTAAGAATGAAAATTATAAATCTACATTTTTAAAATATGTAGAAAGTCTATCTTGATTTTCATAATTAGCTTCTGGTTTGAGTAAGCTTAGTGCATGTTTTGTTGATTCTGAGTAATGTTTCCCAATTGAGAAGTTCACATTTCTATAGGTGAAATTCTAGGCCACTGTGAAAATCAGTACAGATTTCTAATATTTTCACTATTACTCAAAATATATGAAAACCATTGCCAGAAATAAGCAGGTATGTGTATGACATTATCCCACACTGCCAAAGCTGCTTACATTTTAGAGCTGGATATGCTTTAATGTAAACAACACGGTGACAGATGTGTCCACAAAAATTGCAAAAATGTTGATGCAAATTGAGCAAGAACCAGAGTAGATTCTGTGTAGATTTACATAATATTGTTTTAGAAAAAAATGTTTCTTTTAGGCCCTGCATATGGCATTTAAATTGTTTGTCATTCCTAGTAAATTTTCGGTACAGGCAATAGGTAACATGAAAGTTTAAAAAATATAATTTAGATGGAAATTACCTTGCTACAGAAAGCTTTAATGTCTATGATTTACCCACAAAGCAAAATTACAAGCAATTACTAGCTGATGTTTTCTGAGAGATTTTGTTTTGTTCTGTTTTGTGGGTTTTGTTTTCTGTATTTACTGAAAAGCAGCTAAAGAGATTAGGGCAAATATTTTATACATTCTATGTGACTGAAGAACTAGTTCATCAGTAAATTGTCTCAAAGCTTTGGAATCTATTATTAATCTATCACATAGTGTATATATAGCTGATAATTGCGAACTATGTGATATCAAAACCAGGGTCATTCTTTTCTATAGACTCTTTTATGGACATCGTACTCATTGCCATAATAACTGAAGCTGTCATGACAGTAGTTTGTGCCTAGCATGAAGCCCTAAACAGTTCTGACAAGCTGCAGCTCATTAAGTGACAGTCGTTTTGTTGACATGTCTATCACTCTCAGGGATGTACCAAGATGAATAGACCCAAAACAATAGCTCCATTTGTTGGAGCAGTAGCTTCTCTAATACATGATGAGACAATCTAGCCAAGCTGCCTTCAGCACAAAGACATAATTAATCAAATGGACAAATGGTTCAAATATTGCTCTAGTATATTCTGTAGTGGACAGAGGTTTCCATGGAAACATTGGCATTTCCATCACAGTTAATGACCACTCTGTACAATGAAGTTCCAAAAAAAGATAGCTATGGAGAGAAAAAAAAAAAAACAAAACAAGCAACCAAATAAATAAATAAATAAGGAACAACTGTAAGGTAAAAGAACGTGTTTGAGGGTGTAACTCTGTTGTGACAGTGAAATTAATGACTTCATTTTCATCTATTTGTAGAATGCAAGGCACATATAGGCCATCGTCGTCATCCTGTTTGACCTGCTTAATGCGGGCCTATAGCTGTGTCTGGAACTAGAGCATATGATTTAGAAAGACAAGTAGCTTTATTTCAAGTATTGTGGTTGAAGAATCTATCATGTTCCTGCTTTATTTATTCCAATATTTAAATATGCTAAGGGTGAAGAATTTGCACTATATTTTGTATTTTGCTCCAGTCCACCTAACTTTGTCTCCCAAGCAGCGCCTGTAGTTGTGCTGAAAGATTCTGCAAAAAATCAATTCAGCATCATTTTCTGCTAATTTAAAGCTTTATTTGCAAACTCCATTCTTTGAGTCTGACTAATGTTTCCTACACAGAGATAACATTGCTTTCTAAATAATACTCAGTGTTTGTTAATGTAGTAGAGCAATAACAGATTTTTGTCTCCTGCAGGAAGGTTAATGGTCCTTTCCTTTCCTGGAACATTTTTCCTTTCCTTTCCTGCAATTTTCCCTTCTTGGAAATTTTTTTCTTTTCCTTTCCTGGAACTTTCCCAGAACTTTCTTTTCCTGGAACTTTCCTTGCCTAGAACTCTTCTGGAACATTCATTTCCTAGATCTTTCCTGGAACTTTCCTGAACTTCCCTTTCCTTTTTTTTTTCCAGAATTTTCCTTTCCTGGAACATTTTTTTCCTTTAATTTCCTAGAATTTTCCTTTCCATTCCTGGAACTTTCCTTTCCAGGAACTTTCCTTTCCTGGAATTTTCCTTTCCTTTCCTGAGCTTTCCTTTCCTTTTCTGTAACTTTTCTTTCCTGAAACTTTCCTTCCTTTTCCCTGAACTTTCAATTTCTTTCATAGAACTTTCCTGTCCTTTCCTGGAACTTTCTTTTTCTTACCTGAACTTTCCTGAATTTCCCTTTCCTTACTTTTCCTGAACTTTCCTCTCCTTTCCTTTCCTGGAAGTTTCCTGAACTTTTCTTTCCTGAACATTCCTTTCCAGAACATTCCTTTCCTTTCCTGGAACTTTCCTTTCCTGGAACTTTCTTTTCCAAAAACCAGAGTGGTTGCAACAGTAAGACATTTTTCAGTTTAGGATTTTGGAGCTCCCTTGTGGAGGAAGTTTTTGCTGTCTCTGTTGGGAGTCTTAGCATGCATATTTGTGTTCTGACTCACAAAGATACTCCTAAGAACATCCTGATCCACAGCTGTCTGGAATGACAGGAGACTCTCCTCTTTCTTTCTGAAATTGCCCACAATGTAAATAATTTTTCATGTTATCCTGAAGCTGAAAATGGATTCACAGGTATCACAGAGAGGCATCTAATAACAAGGTTTGGTAATTTATATGCCTGTACCAGACTGCTGGTAGAGGACTCAGGCTCTGTCCAGGGACACACATTTGGAAGCTTCTGTGACAATGTTGGAAGAGGGGCCCAAAATGATGAATTCATGGTGGCAATCTTCTTTAGGACGTTAATAGGAAGAAGTGAAACAATGCTGAAACTCATAGAAAGTGAATCTTTACTATGTCCCTGGATGCCACAATATTGTCTCATGGCCATGTCTGCATCTTTGTCCAGCAAAATCAGGATCTGTGAGATACCCCTTAGATGTCAGTCGCATGGCCTCTCAGCTACTGCGAGCTGCTTTGTAAGTTCAGGCCTGTGAGCAGCTGCAGGTCTGCTATCCCCTCAGTACTGACCCAACCAGCAGCAGCATCTGCCCGGAAGAGGTGCAGCCATCAGTGCTCCAGGAAAATAAATTCTATAAACCTGGGAAACATTGTACTTCTTAATCATTTAGTGCAGTGAGATAGAGTAAGTAAATGTTTTAAAAGTTGAAAAATGTAAATGTTAATTTGAACAGAACAAATTTCTAAAAATATATAAAATAACATAAACATGAGTATATATAGTCTAGTAGGAAAAGAATAACAGATTGAGTTCACACTGATTAAAAAGGATTGTTACTGAAAAATTGAAGTCCTGGGAAGAAACTTCATGGTTCTTCAGAGCAGGTTTTGGATTTACTGTTTTACTTTAGTGAATAAATAGAAAACCTAGAATTTGCATGTGCTTCTCATTGCAGAAACAGACATGCTGTGTCAAGTGAAGGAAAACATCACTATACTTGCCTGGACAAATCCTGAAGCCTTTTGTAAATAATGATTGCCATTTTCATTCTATTCTGTCTGAAAGTATAGCTGAGTATTTAATTGACAGTGCTTTCTTTTTTTTTTTTTTTCTTCTTCTCATCCAGTGCTTTCAATAGTTATATAAATATACATCTGACATTGCAGTCCTCAGCCTTTCTAACTGCATTCTTTACAGTGCTTAATACACATTAGGGATTTTATCTTATAGAGAGCCACAGTGAAACTTACCAGATTAAAACCCTCTGTCATGATGAAAATGTAACCTTAAACATATCAAGATTTTCTGTCACAGAAATAGAGTTTAGCAAATTTTTAGCTCATCATGCTTTACAAAAACTCCCATAAGAGCTGTCTCCACTTGCATTTTGTAGTAATTAGAAAAACCCAGCACAACAAAACACCCCAAACCAAGGAAACCAAAATAAAACCTGCTCAGATTTTTTCTTTGCAGAAAGTCACTGCAAGTAAATTATCTGAGCTGTATGCTTTGCTGCTTTTTTATAATAATTCTTAATTTTTAAATTTTAATATATATATCTAAACTTACCTGAATTTTTAAAATCTTTTTCTTTAATTTGGTACAAATACTTTATTGCTCTAACTTCCTGCGATCAGCAAACTCTGCCTACATATTTGGTTTATAGATACTTTTCTAATTGTCACCTTAGAATTCTGTATTTAATAAATTTTGTCA
This sequence comes from Nesospiza acunhae, assembly GCA_013398715.1. NCBI lineage: Eukaryota > Metazoa > Chordata > Aves > Passeriformes > Thraupidae > Nesospiza > Nesospiza acunhae. Next base: position 207,763 of record VZSU01000201.1, on the reverse strand, counting down.
TGTCCCATGTCAGCTATTATAATTTCAACATTCATTATATTTATATATCCTGAAATTAATGTGTCACCTGGCTATTCTTCATCTTTAGGAGATAAGAATCTTCTGCCTTCATCCACTGTCCCTTTGACTAGATTTGTATTCTTTTAGAAGATAATTTAAAATTATTCTCATTCCTCAAAATAATTCATTTACTGCAACCTTCTATATTTTCCTGACTTATTCTTTTCCCCTTTCTCTCCATTCCTTGTCTTGGTTCTCTTTTTGTGTTTTTCCTGTCACTCTCCACAGCTAATTGCAACCCCTTACATTTCCCGCAAGGTTCAGAATAATCTTTGTTTCATCCTTCCTATTCAAAACTTGTCTTCTGCTAACACTTTGCTACTCACATTTGCTGAACACTTCTTTTTCTCAGAAAAACAGAAGTCAGAACTGTTAATGACTTATCCTAATAACATTGGACAAATCACTGTTAATGGCTAATCCTACTAAAGACTCTGAAGCACAGTCATGATTGTGTTACTCATGGACATTTGTAAGCATTAATACTTTTAATAATCCTGATTTTAAAAAATGGTACTTTCATTGTAGGGCAGATGGGTAGCAGGGGTGAGAGGGGAAAGAAATTAGGAGTGAGAAGAGGTATAAAACTGAGAGAGATAAATAATTGACATAAAGCACACATTCTACATGTGTGTATGAAGAGTCACACAGCTACATGTTTTCATACCATCCAGAGAATAAGAGTTCCTGCAAATTAACACTGTGTTAGAAAAAGTATCTGCTGATAACCGCTGTAAATGAAAAAGTCAACATGATGTGTGAGCTTTGAAGTATCTCTCCAGTAATATGAAAATGCCAGCCTCTCAGTATGTATTAAGCAATTTATGGATTAGGAAAGACAATATCAACTAGACTTAGTTTTTCAGGTTTTTCACTAAAGCTCTGCCAACATAAACATATAATTGGGATATACTTTCAGTGTAGATAGGGCCATAATATTAAACCAGTGAACTAACTTCATTTGCTTGTTGGGGCTGATGACACTCAAATCTGTTAAGTAGATGATAAATCAGTGTTTTGTCATATCATAATATGCACTGGGTACTGCTGAATAAAGCAATGTATTTGCTTATATAATTTGATTGGTAGGACTAAAGCAAATGGGAGTGCTTTAATCCTTACATGTTTTTGTCAAAGTAAAGTGATAAGATTTCTAAAGGCTCAGAACTATAATACACTTGGTAATGGATATTCATTGTTTCTTAGTTGATTTTTCTTTTCATCTGATACACAGCAAATTAAAATTCTTTTAAAACAGGGCTTTTTAAAAAATCTTCTTCAGAAGGGCTACTATGTGTATGACTTTCATGATCACCATAAAATTTCTGTAAGGATTCACATGAAAATAATAACTTGTGGTCTAGATTTCTCCTGACTTTTCTCCCCAAAGCCCTTCTTTACTAATGTTAAAGTGAAAATTGTGGCATTAACTTGCAATTAACCTCAGCTGATTGTTTTGTATTTGACTGACTTTCATATTTCTTTCCTTGCTTTAGGATTGTTGTAATACATGGAATAGTTGAGATACCTTGCTCAGAAACAGAAAATTTGAATGAATAACTAATAAGCTTAAAGGATGCTGGGGATTCAGATAGTATTCTGGTGACTTGTGTCTTCTCCATTTGATGCCAAAAAGCAAATGATATTTAAAAAAAAAGAAAATTAAGAAAAAAAGTTAATAGCTCTTGATGTTGGACTGAATGCTCTCTGTTCTACACCTCAATGAAAGACCCTCACATCTGAAGCAAAGGAAATCTCTTACACAGCATTACAAATGTTTAAGAGGGGCTAGAAATCCAGAGCACCTAAAGTGTTGTCACTCAGCCTACAGTCAGGTAGCCTGTCACAGGCCAGAAGACACCAAATTCCCAGGGAATCACTGCTAAAAGACCACAAGATCTTTTAAGAGCCAGATGCCTTCCTTCACTTTTTAAAGGCTGCCAAGTACTGGTCAGAAAAAAACAAACCAAACAACAAACAAACAAACAAAACAAAAACAAAAACCCAAACAAACAAAAAAAAAACTCAGAAAAAACACCCAAAACCATAGATGAAAACAAAAAACCCCAAGGGAACAACAAGAAGAATCAACTAAGCTCTGACCTTGCAAATTTTGATGAGATTTCTGCTTTATGAAAGACTCATATTGACTGTATTGGTTGCATTCAGCCTTTCTCCACTTGAATTTAGATGAGGCAATATTTATTAATTAATGCTTGACTAAAATTAATTGAATGGTATAGAGCTTAGATTTTTTTAAAGTAGAATATTTGTTATGAAGTTCTAAAAAGAAAATGGAAGTAAAATTGCTTTGAAAGCAACCACAGACTGGGTAAGCTGCAGTCTATGAAGTAACAACCACAGGTCAGAGACAGGCACAGTGACTGCTCTGCTGTTTTATGTTTTAGAGGCAACACTCATGTCCCAGTATTTCAGGCTGTGAGTGCAAAACTTGGGTACACATGTATTTGTTTATAAATGGATGAAACATTTAAAATCCTTTTATAAATATATATTTTAAAATTTACAGTCAGGATATTCAAGTCCTGATCAAAATCATACAAAAGTCAACAGGAAGAACTGCTGTATCTAGTTGGCTGAAACAGAGAATGCAGCAGTGTCAGAAGCCCAAGGGAGTTCAAGAACACATACACAATGTGTTTGAGGTTCAAGAACATATTCATTGCGCCTGCAAGGTTCAATTGATTATTCTTAGGTGACAGTTTCAAACTATGGTCTGTAAACTTTTAAAAACTATATGGGCTCTTTAGAAGAGAGAATATGGAGAAGACTGTAGTCATGCCCTAAGTGGAGTAAAACCTCTGAATACTAACTATTAAAACTATGCCAATCAATTAGTTTTATCTGATAACCAGATGACACAGTGTTGTATATACCTTCTCCACACTCTATTGAAATGAATTATGATAAATTGCAGCAACTTACTGACTCACACGCTTATCATTGTCCTTTAAGAAAAGTGTAAATTCTAGATATTTTAAAGGAAGTTATGGAAGCACCAGAGCTAGATTCTTGTAAAGAACCTCAGCTGTCAGAGAAATGATTTAGCATATGCTGGATGTCAAGCTTGTGAGGATTGTTTACATGCTTAAAACTCTTGAAAGCCATGGCACAAAATAAAGGATAAGTTGTCCATTGACCAGATAACAAGACTTATTTGTTCACATGTTCATGTGACACATGAGTGAGAATGTGTTAACTGAGCCACTGTTTCATGCAGCTCAGTCCAAAATGGTCCCTAGGCAGTACTTTGCAGTTATTCTGCTTTTATCACTGCCTAGGTACAGCAACCTGTATGCTGGGATAAAAAAAAAAAAAAAAATGCACTCTGCATGCTTTCTTGAAGAATTCTGTTTAATTTCCCTGGAAAATACTCCCTACATTGTTCCTTTAACAATCTGAGCTGAAGGGTCATATGATTAAATGAGTGGATTTAATACTAATTCTTAAATTAATTCCAAGTGGTTCTTTTACCTTTCACAGCTCAGTAAAATTCATATGTTTTATTTGTTCTGAATGCATATAATTTGTTTTATGATTTCATCATCTATCTTGTGATTCTGTGAAGGTGTGAAACACCCACAGGTGAGCATTCTCCACCTATATGTATGCCAGTAACTCATGACTGACATTTGTAACTCTGAATTTCTTAGTACTTTTTAACTAAATAACAAAGAAAGTTTTGGAATGTAGAGTAGTTCCTGTATGACTGCTGTTTGAAATAAACATGCTATTTGATCTTTCTAAAGATCTGCCTAAAGTATTTAAGACATGGGTCTTCTAGAGATGAAGGCAGCCAAGCTTTCATGTGGGCTACAGAGGTGCCAAGTTTTGCCAATGGACCAAGAAAAATTTTGATCTTCTCAACAGGTCCCAGTTCCTCAGCAAAGTACCTTTGTATCCTTTACTTTGCATCCTCCTAGACCCATCTTCCTTCCTTTGCCCCTGCATGTGAAGGAGTTAAAAAATGAGAACTGCAATAGGCTAATGTGCTCTCCAGACAGCTCTCTGATGTGTACAGTGCACTCAGCTACTGTTCAATCTAGAAGTGGTCTGGGAAAATTTTGAACCATAGTGCATGCATTCAAGTTGAGACATCAATCAGGTGCTTCCAAACCTAATCACAACTACAGCTTTCTCATTATAAATCTCTACATGACATCTCGCCTCCAGAAGCTAAATGCCAAGTAAAAATATAAATTGATGAGTTTTACATTGTGCAGACAGGAATTATAAGTAGCAAATTTCAACTAGAAGTGAATGGAAGATCAATGATGCTGTCCCATTAATATTGGTAGACTAATGTGGGAGCCGTACTAATCAGGAAAAAAACCCAAACAGAATAAACCCCACCTTCACTTTCCCACCTCACATATGAGGAACTTATATCTCTGGGTTTATTCTTTCTATCTGAACAGTGTGTTTCAGCTAACAAGTAATACTTTTTTAAAAAATGTTTTTGTAAGACCATGAAGAATCATGTGAAACATATGCAAAATCAATAGTGTAATTTGGACACTTTTGACAATGTCTAAGTTATTACCAAATATTTACATTAGCAAATTCTGGAATTCTTAGTAAAAATTATAAAGTTAGATATAAAATATTGGAAGGTATCCATATTTGACCTACACCAATATGTAATGTCTTATAATTATTTCTTATATATTTTATCAGATCTATTAAATTTCCCTTCACAGCCATTCATGTAAGAAAATTGGAAGACTAGTGAAGTAAATTGATTATTCTTAGGTGACAGGAATAAAACATGAAATGGTAGAAAGACAATAATATTCATGAAATATTTAAGTTATTACTGTTCTTGGACTAGGTCACTCTAGGTTAATCAACCTCAAGTAACTAAACAACTAATGTCTGTTCTGTGTCTTCTGTTGTTACTTAGAAGTTGTCTTTTCTTCAACCATCTGAACAGCTCTAGGTGGTCCATGTCAGAGCCTTTTCCAGGCTCCCCTTCAAGTGTCCTCACTACAAGTCTTTTTTTGCTGGATAGAGGACTATGATATTCACAGTAATAAGTACTTTTTTAAACTTTGTATTTCTCACTATCATCTATTTTTGTATTGACTTCTGGCATAAATGCCAGCAAAAAGCACTTTAAAACAGCAGCAGTGAGGTCTTCCAACTTCTTTTGAAAGGCTATCTAAATGTCTTACAGAAACTTTTAAAACAATATCAAAGCTTTTGTATTTCTTTCAGGTGGATATTTATTTTGGATATTTAGAGGATTTTCCAAATTGAAAGTATGTAACAACGGAAGTCTTGTCATCTCTATTTTTCAAAAGTGAAAAACAACTTTACAGTATAGTAATTTTTTTTGTCCCTGAATTACTAATTTGTCTTGTTTAGAAATATCACCCTTGATGGTCAGATTCTAAAGAATCTGTTTGTAGGATGAAAATATGGAATATCCCAGACGTGTTTTTTTCTCTGTACTTACAAGCCTGAAATTTCAACACAATAATACTAAAAGAAAAATAATTTGCAAAATAATGGATTTTTGCAGATGCAAAAGATGCATTGCGGAATGCACCTTAACAGGGAATGGGTAGTGAAAATGACAGGAAACTGAAGGAGGAGTCTGAAATAACCTCGGAAGATACATTTATTGTGTGGACTTTCATTAAGTCGGAGGCAGAAAGTGGGCAGGCAGGCTAGGCTGCCTCGTTGGCAAATGTGAATTCTCACATGGATCTTCATCTCTGGGATTTTTGTGTGTTGTATTGAGTAAACACCACAAAGTGAATGTAAGCTAAGGAAGGGAATAGAGATTATACTAATAGCTGTCTTTCAAATACTTCACTGACTTTCCTAGAAGTTACACAGGTTTTTTTTTTGTTTTTTTTTTTTTTTTTAATCATGTCTATTTAAACTTGACAAGTTGTCTAACTAAAATCCTTTTTGCAAGTACTTCTATTATAAATAGTTAGGCTTCAGTGTAAGTCCACAGAACAAATGAAAATAAGTTAACTTTGAAAGTAACTTTGGAAACAGTGAATTCTGTGGAAGATTTCAAACACAAAAGACTAGTGCAAAACAGAAATAATAATACAATTTGACTAAGGTTAATAAAAAATAATAAAGAAAATTATCTTTCCTTCACCTTTTTTTAAAAAAATTATTTTTTGATGCACTGCATATTTTCAATAAAGAGAAAAATTGATAAATATACTGGAATTGAATTTGGCAGAAGTCAAGTAGATGCATTTTATAAATTGTGTAAGAACAGTATTTATTTCATTGAATCATATTTTCTAAAACAATGTTAGACTTAGAGTCATTGTGAAGATCTGCACTGTTTTATCTGCATTCATTTCTCAACTTAAGTAAGACATCCTTATATCTTATATATATGAAGGATGGTTGTCTATAGCTCTTTCTGCATTAATGATGTTTTGAAACTCGGCAGCAAGGGCTTCTGGTTTCTGGTTTCTGCAACACTGATGCCAAGGAGGAAGAAAAAAGGTATTTCTCCTGGAAGTCAGTTAGCTAGGAGTCATGCTATTAAACCAAACAAAACAAAACAACCCTAGCCTATGTCAGCAGTGAATAATAAAAAAAAAAATACAGCGATGAGAAAAAAAAATTAACCTGGTCTAAAATAAAGGATTTCAGAGGGAAATCTCCAAATCTTACCACTGCTTTCCCTGTAATAAAATTTTGAATAAGTATGTCTTGAATTTAGTGAAAGAACATCTAAGCCATGGTTGATCTGGTATCAAAAGTTGAGCTGACTCATATTCTTATTAAATTCTGTTTCTGTACACTTGTACACTTGTGTAAATTGATCTTGTTTGTATACAACAATTTTAGGGATGTGCCTTGTTCCCACAAATGCATCCAATCAGTAGCCAGAGAACAACACAGGACTTATCATCTCACAATGTAACCTCAACTCTCCTACAGAAGGAGCATGGAAACACTTTGAACTCCAGATGCATGCATGCAGTCATTTTCCCAAAATATGAAAATAGAATATATGTAAGAATTATATCATCATTCCATAATATTTTGTGAATATAGAACAAAAGTGACTATTAATCAGTAATTTCTTCTTTGTGATTATGTTGGGCATGCCTTATGTTTACACATAGAAGGACAGCTACAAATTTTTGGATAGCAGTGGAATAAATGCAATCCCTATTGTATTATTTTGCTAAAAAACGTAAGAGTAATCATGGAATTGACCATTGTCAACTCTTGTCAGATAGAAGAAATAAATATGTATTTAACTGGAAACAAATCAAAAGGTTGATATTGTAGCTCTTGATTACACAAAACCCCTTCAAGTGATTTTTGGTAATTGACCTGTTACTATCTGAAGTTAAATGTTGCTGCGAGCTGAGGTATGTGAGGCAGAAGAGAAAACATTCCATTCTGTCTGAGTCCATCCCTACAATTATCAAATAAATAGATGCCCATTAATTTTTTAGTATCAATTAGGAGGTCCTTACATAAACAAACCCATGCAAATTTGTCTGCTTGCAAACTTGCTTACTTGCCGATTCATCACAAAATGAAGAAGTCCACAGAGCAATTGTGTCCATCTTTCCATCAAGCTGCTCCAGAAATGTTAAAGAAGATATTTTCTTGCACAATTTGGAGCACAATCACCTGTAGGAAACTGTTTGTTCTTTACTTCAGGTGAGGAAATAATAAAATTAGTTCAGTTGGCAGGTTCTCATTCCTGTTGTGTTCTGCTCAAAGATCACTGTCTTTCTATTCTGCATTAAAGAGCAAAAAACTAAACAGAAAATAGAATGTGGCTTCCAACCACTGATTGTGCACATTCTAAGAGAAGGAAAAAATAGTGCAATTTATGAGAGTATTTAAATAAGTATTTGTGTTACATCTGTATACCAAACTCAGAAAATTGCACCAAAAGGATGCTAAGACTGAAAATGCTGTCAAAATTCAACCAATTTTTAAAGTACTTTCAATTTTTGCCAGTTGCTAATGCTATAGAACACACTTTTGTTGAATTTCCAATCAGTGCAAATATCAGAAGTCCTCTGTGAGGTAGTCATGATGAGGGTAATATGCTGAAGAACTGAATTCCACTTTCCCTTTGCCAAGCAGTCACCTGCCAAGATGGACAATAAGCAATCATTTTAAAAAGTCTTTGGTTAGCCTCCCTGTGCTCCTCATTTTCTTGGCACCAACTGAAAAGTCTGTTATCTGAAATCCAGAGGTGTTGTAGCACAGAATAAGAACATACTAAACACTTTATTCTCACTATATACTCCAGACAACTAAGTTAAAATTTGTTATCATGGACAACATTTCCAGCTATTTCAGGCTCTGAAACAGAACTGATTCTTATTCACCTTTTCACCTTATTCACATTTCATTGCCACACATTTCTATTTGATGATCAAAATGCCGTCTTAATATGAATTAATTTTTTTTTAATTTTGCTAAACAAACTGGATATCAGTAGAATGTAAAGCAGAAGACTTCTGTATATCTGCAATGATGAATATGTATATAATTAGCAAACATAGTTAAAATATTTAGTAATAATGTGTTCCTTTGAAAAATAATTAGAAAGCATTTGCTCAACACTATTTTAGGCACACAGGAAAACTGTTTTGACAAGCTGACATTTTAAACAAACACACAGATAAAATGAAATCCTTACTTGGTCCCTATTTAGACAAATGCATTTGCCTAATTTTAGTCAATGGATGCGTCCGAGCAATTTCACTTGTGTGGATTAGAAACAGAGGTTTTTCTGAAGAAATCAGATATTGACATATTAACTAAAATGTCAAGTGAAAGAAAACTTTAAGTATGCTGTTTCCATTGCCATCTCCACATCAGTGTTCTCCTTTGATCTCTCAGGTAAAAGGATACTCTACTCAATTCATGTAAATAATATATTTAAGCACAGAATGGTAGTTAGAGCTGGCAGTAATTATTAATGACAGTAGTGACATGATCTGATTAAAACATAAATCTTTATAATATTATGGTAAAAATTCCTCTTGTTACAACATGCTTTAGAAAGAACTAGAGCTCTATAAATCCTTTGTAAGATACCATTACTTGAAGTTGTAGTTCATCACTTGTTTCCAGATACAGAATGCATGCCAGAAATAACCTTGCACATTTCTGCATTCAGCCTTACTGAAATTCATTGATGCTCAAATTGCCTAACAGAGAAAGTAATTAATTAAAAGCGCATAAAAACTTATCAGAAACAAAATAATTTTACTGCACAGCACATCCAGTATTTTTAAAATAGGGTTCTCAAACTATTGGCTTTTAGTGACTTTAAAATTGATATTACCTAGAGCTTCTGAGCATAATTGGTAGTTTTGTCACTTTGACAGCTGTTGAGGGGATTTTAAGTAAATAGCAAGGACAAAACATGTGGCTACTACTGAGAGTTTTATGTCTGTCACTTGTAATCCTTACTGTTTAAGGAGGCATGACTTTACCAACTGCTATGTTTGTATTTTGTTTCCATGTTCAGTCACAATATCTGCTTTCCATCTCTCTCCTTCTCCTTTTCCTTACAATGTTTGCTCTCAGTTTGCAGGTAGTCCAACATTTAGAAGCCTAGTAACTTTGCCCATCTTTTCTTCTCCTGATGTTGCCTCTTCCTGATGAAGATTAAAGCACTCCAGGTGCTTTAATTTATCTTTGATGTACCTGAGTTTCATTAATTTTGTGAATCAAAAAACTTGTTCAAATACTTTCTGGTTAACAATATGTTTCCTTTCAAACCCTGCACAATTTGAATTTTACCTCTGTACTACTAAACTAATTTCTACTTCATTTTTTCCATAGCTGTCACATTGTTCTGTTATTTTCATATAAGGTCAGTTGGATATCCAATACTATATGGTGTAATTGAGATGTAAACTTGAAGAGAAAGTGCAAGCACAGCAGGACTGAGCAGTGAAGGCAAACTACTCTTAGCTAAGGCTAGAGCTTTGGAGGCACGTTATAGAAATAGGTATAAAAGCCCAGGAGGGACAAGGGAAAGAACTGCAGAGTCATGAGATTTCAGTTTTTGGTAACAACTATAGCTACATTTCACCTTGGAACACTAACTGATAATAAATGTAACATTGTGGACAGTTGTTTATATCAGATCACTCTGGCTGATGTGCGGCCTCAAAGAGGCACAAAGACAGTGCAGACATATTGCAGGGCAAAACCAGTGCAGATCACAAGATCTGCATGTGGTAAAACCAGTTGTCCATCTTCCAAATTGTATAGGATAGAGACGTGTTATATTTGCTTTAAATTACACTGGCATCATTATACTGCCTTAAGTGACCTGGCTTTGAAGTCTGTGCCTGTTTAAAGATTATGAAAATTAATATCAGTTATTTGTAGAGAACATTTTCTGCGGCTGGAAGAAATACAACAATTAATCAGGAAATGAGACAGGAAAGTGGCTCAAATTACTCCTGTAAAAGCCAGTCAGAGTCACTGGAGAAAAGATAATTTTTTATATTCAAACCCATTAGCCATATTATGTTAAGAAAAAATACTGAAACGAGAGATGTCAATCACAATCCAAAGAAGGCCTGAGAAGAAAACAGGTGAGATGGCCAAGTAAGGACTGGTTCTAACTAAAGTGTTGCAGATTCATACAATTGGTTGCAAGGAAATCATAGTTTTCTATGTCCAGGGTCTGTGTCATATTTGTGTGAAGAGAAGGTGTAAGATAAAGAAGGACCATCAGGAAATAATTAGTTGGTCTTGTGTATCAGGGCATAGCTATTTGGAGGATGTTGCTCATGCTCAGCCGCTCATTAGTTTTCACACTCTTTTTCAGTTTGAAAAATGCCTTTCTTTGTCACCACATATTTTTGTTTGGGTGAGGAAACTGGGTACAAAAGGAAGAAACTAGAAATTGTTCATATGATGCTGAATATTTTTGCTAGACTTGTGAAGGAAGTTGCTAATCTACCTCCAAGCTTATACTCAGTTAGGCTTTTCTGGGTACAGCAACCCTCTTTTTTTTTTAATTTCTGATAGAAAACAAAAGGTTTTTATGACTTTGTAATGACACAATTTATTATTTTAACTAACATCTATTAAACATTTGGCTAACTGAAGTAGGTAATGAAACACGTTTCCTGAGATATGTGCTTGGGACAAGGTAGTTTAAAAATCACAAGAAGTTCAGGCATTTCTGTAAGTTTCATTACCCTATTCATTGCTATATTTTGCCCAGTTCAATAATTTTTTTCAAGCATACATCTTTCTTCATAGGAGAAAATTAGACTCTGTTTGATAAAATACAGGAGAAGGAGAAAAGGCTAATTATGGCTATCTCCTGAAGAGATAAGTTTGTTTTTTTTCAAGCAAAGGGAACTCATGTCCAGTTTACTGGCATTTTGCAATTGTTTCTGTAAAAAGAGGAAAAATACATTGCTGAAAATAAATGTCAAAGAAAGCTTTCATATATGCGAAAAATAATGTCATTAATGTGATTTTTATGTTTTTACACAGCTATATAAGCTCTAGGTAAGATCTCTGTACCAAGCTTACCTAGTACTTGTGTAGCATATAATACTGAAAATATTAATATATAATATTAATATTTTATTGAAATTTTATTTTCATATAATATTGAAAATACTTGTAAGCCAGGATCCTGCTACAGAAGAGACTCTTCTCCTTGTTTCTCTCATGGATGTTTTACATTGGAGCAAGCTGCTGCTCAAATATTGGACATAGACCAACTCAACTGAAATGCTGAGTTATTTCACAAGGTCTGCCACAGATAAGGAGTACACAGAAAACTGTAGTGAAATTTATATATAGTTATATACTGTGGCAGTGGTCACAAGGGCTCTTGTATGAGGGAAGAGATGAGAACATTGACTCCATGTTCAGAAGGCTTGATTTTATGACATATATATTACATTATAACTATACTAAAAAGAAAAAGAAAGAAAGGTTTCCTCAGAAGCTAGCTAAGCTAAGAATAGAATAGAAAAGAATGATAACAAAAGCAGCTCTCTCAGACTCTGTCCGAGATAGCTCAGCCCTTGATTGGCCATTAATTACAAACATTGAAGATGAGCCAATCATAGACAGACCTGTTGCATTCCACAGCAGCAGATAACCATTGCTCACATCTTGTTGCTGAAACTTCTCAGCTTCACCAGGAAAAATCCTAAAGAAAGGATTTTTCATAAAAAGGTTGTCTTCAACAATATACTGTAATGCATGGACCTGTTTTACTTGAAAACCTGCCAAAATAATAATAACAAAATGAAATTTTCCTAAATAGTAAATAATCTCTGAAGATAGATGGGTAAAATTTCCTAGTTATTTCCTAGCCTTAAGAGCAAAATTGTTCAGAATTGCTTTTTCTTTTCTTCTCAGTCCAATGTTATGGGAGACAAATGACTTAAACAGATAAATTTTTGATGGTTTTTCAAGGATAAAAACTATTCTTAATAGTAATGCTGCAGGTTTGACAAGCTCAGTACATAATGAAATTCAGTGACTGGGATTGGAGGATCATGTCTTGAACGTCTAGATTTTTTACTACGTTTTCAAAGCAGTGATCTAGTTCTTAAGCTATGTGGTTTAGCTACTGTGTTTTTACTTACTCCTGCAAGGCCATAGAGAACAGTATGCAATGTTAGATTTCACACAGCACATGATGAAATGTCAAGGCTATTGAAACGTTTAATTTAGTGTTTCTGAAATTTCCATTTCAAAGGCAAATACAATAAACAATAGAAAATCTCCCTGGAAATAGATGAGTTTTAAAAAAACCTAGAACCCTTACTTTTTCTTTTGTACTGCAGGATGACAGGATAGCACAGAAGTACTTCCCCACCTTCCTAATTTTTTTTGCTTTCTAGAAATTATGGTGAGCAAGAAAATTTCAAACATTATTCTTTGACCTGAATGCATTCAACACAGTACCCATCAATATTAATTTGAAAGAGGTCATGTCTTTATCTGTTTTGTTTAAAGCATGTATGATGTTATAAAGGACAAACAGCTGTTAGGACAGGGGATAAAAATTTGCAAGCTCCTTGTGTGAATTTTCTTTTCTTTGTATTTTCTTAATACAACCTGTAATGCTAGGACTGTTTGAATCCTTTATACACTGAGTACTCTGAATGAAATTTTATATCACATTATACTAGACAAGCCAAGGCAAAGGATACAAAATAGTCCCCAGATTCTTGGGGGCTGTAAAGCCCAGATTTATGTCCTTGGCACTTTCATGCGATTTTACTAGTGACTCACATCAAGGTGTATGAGAAAATTTTAGTTGCGAGTGTTTTGATTTAAGAAATTGTCTGGCTTTTTCATGACCTCAGTTTAGAATTCTCCCTACCCAAAGACACGAAATCCCAAATGTCCCCAGTGTTTTGGTGAAACATAATTGATACAATGACTAGAACATTGTGCTGTTCTCAGTAGTCTATTTCCTCTCCATTTGCCGATGTCACACTGAGGTGTCAATTAAAGATGATATGTGCAAATCTTTTAGGTTGATTATGAGATAAAAGAAAAGGTTGCAAAACACAAGGTCATAGCTCCACAATTAAGGATGAAAAAAAGGAAGATGATTTATGGAGGAAAAGCAGGGAAGATAGAAATGGAATGCCCTGATTAATTCATTCACTTAAACACATCCTGTTAGACGTGACAGAGCAGCCCCTCTATAGAGTTGTACAGTACAGTTTTGTGCACATTACCTGACACATGACAAATTGTTTCACTAAAAAGAAATGGAGATCATTCTGAGTTGGAAACATACACTTAACAAACAATAACTGTTACAGATTCACTCTTGCATTAGCTAAGGTACTCACATACAGGAAAAGATGGAGATAGCACAGCATCCACCCTTGCAAAACCTAGTGTCAGCAAGATAGCAACCAAGCAATCATTCACACACACCCCCTCCCCTCCTTGAAAAGAGGAAAGGGATGTGGGTGAGAAATACCATCCAATAATCAGAAACTGTAAAAAATAAGTGGGATCAAGAAAAGGAGACAAATTTCTTTCTTCTAAAATCCAAAAGAACTTGGTTAAATAAAACAGCCTCTATTGATCCCTGTTTACTTTCAGCCAGGTCAGCTGGCAGACATGGCCTACTTCATATCCACTAATTCCTGTTCTGGACAAAGACTGGTTCAGGAGAAAGAAATCTGGCTCAGTTTTGACTGGCAAAATCCTTCTCCAAAGAATTTAGGTAGAATCCTTAATTGGTTTGGGTTGAGAGGGACACTCCAAGGTCATCTAGTTCAAAACCCTGCAATTAGCATCATTCTACATCTTCAAATAGCTCAAGTTGCTCAGAGCCCCATCTGACGTGACCTTGAATATTTGCAGAGATGAGGCACCCACCTCCTTTCTGGGCAGCCTGTCCAACATCTCATTACTCGTATTGTAAAATGCTTATTCTTCTTGTCTAGTCTGATCTATCTTCTTTTAGTTTAAAACCACTAAACAGTCTCCTGTTTCTTTAGTACCTGCTTAAAAATCTGTCCTCATCTGTCTTATACATGCCCTTTACGTATTGAAGTGACACAATAAAATCTCCTGAGAGCCTTTTCTTCTCCAAGATGAACAGCCCCAAGAGCCTTTCAGACTTTGCTCACAGATGGGTGGCACAGCTCATATTTTGTGTCCTTCCCCCAGACATGCTCCAACAAGTCAATGCGATTTCAGTACTGAAAACTCCAGAGCTGGATGCAGCACTCCAGGTGAGGTCTCCCCAGGGCAAAATCCCCTCCTTACCCTGCTGCCCAAACTGCTCTGGATGCATCCCAGGACAAGTCTCACTTTCTGGCTGTGATCATTCTCCAACACCTCCACATGCTCCTTCAGTAGAGCTGCTCCCAATCTGTTAATCCCATGGCATTTATTGGCACAGGGGATTCAATAAATTAGATTAACCAAGTAAATTATATGCCCTAACATCTTCAAAGTCTCTGCATGCCCTCCAAAAAAAGTTTTGCCATCTTTTCTCAATAGGCAAAGTGAAACTAGAAAATAATTTCCTGCAGATGTTGCTCCAATACAATTCAAGCACTAACTGACCAGAGCTGGAAGAGGGCCCTGAAAAATGTACTCTGCAATTTATGCTTCAACATACATTCCACCAGGGACTCTGAACTATTTAATGCTTCCTGTGGACAGACCTACCTACCTGTCTGAGGACAGTTCACCTACCAAGAAAAATCACATTTGTCTTTGTCAGCGCAGGTAAATGCCATATTCAGGCAAAAGTTTTAGACTGGTTAAGGGAACTGATGAAAACAAAAAAGCTTTTAGGAGCAGAACCTGTTCATCAATTTCTTTTTTCAGCTGATATGAGGAAAACTGTTTGCCCTCTGAGTAAATCTTGCCTCGCTGACTTCCTTATGCCATGTTGCCTGCAGCAATATAATTGACCAAAAGCCAAAACCCCCACCCCTGGATAAAAAAGACAGTCTGACTGAAAACTATGTGTACTCTAATTTTACAGGAATCTCAATTATCACAGATGTTTTACAATTTCCCTACTGTCTTTCTGTTCAGGGAGCATGGTGGGCATAGAAGTGTGAATTCAGAGATTAGGACAATCCTTCCCCCCCACCCCCACCACTTTCCTCCCAAGCATGGGTCATGGAATATATCCTCAAATTTTATTTTGATTAAGTCAACAGTGGGCTCCAAGACATGCTTGATTGCCAGTTGGAGACTTCACCATCCTACATATAAACATATCAATTACTTTTAGTTTAAATTCTACATACAGTCATAATTATACATTAATCCTAGAACTTTTTTGTCAGTTTAATAACTTCTTAAAAGAGGTGAGTGAAATGATGGGTGCTTGTCAGTGGTGGGATCCTCAGAAAACATGTATAGAAACCATCCTAACATTTACAAGGGAAATGCAAGGTGATATGACTTAAGAAAATATACCCCCAAATGAATAAGCATTTACATTAAAACATCTGCATAGTGTATCTATATGTGTAAATAAATGCATGTATATACACATATATCGACATAAAAGTATGTGTGTATCCATGTATACCCCTGTATCTTTATATATACATTTATTGTATAAATATACATACTGACATAAGCTATATATTTCTGCTTTTCTTCATAAAACCCAGTTCTTCTATTCAATAGCATTCAAGGTAGGAAGGGTTTTCAGAGAAGTTTTTTATCCTGAATCTGAACCTTTTTTGTCCTTCCTCCAGCTCTTCTACTATAGATAACAAGACATGTACCTGTCTGTAAGAACTCTCCAGGTAGCTGATAGTCAGAGCTTTCAAGCTGCTCTCTTCGTGTCCTAGAGTTGGTGTGTGACATTTTCCTGTCTTTCTTGTCACCTGAACACCAATTTTTCTTTTCTGTTCTGATGAATTTCAACCACTTGTGAATAGGATTTTGCCCTTCTGGGATCTTCTCAATTACCCCTCCCTCCCCCTGCCCCTCCCCTTATAGCAAACTTCGCTGCAGTATTTGAAGCCATTGACACACTGTTTCAGCACATATTCACTTCTCTGCACAGAAAATCCCTTTGGGTCAAGAGTAAGACTCACTGTTTTTTTTTTTTATACCAAAGAGAATTTTTAAACTCTGCAGAAACTCTGTAATTTCTGAAGCAAGGACATAAGAAATAATGTTCAGTGCTTTCTGCGGAAAGCCAAAATGTGAAAGAAGACGACTCTTGGATGTTCTGAATGTAGCTTTCCTAAATGTTTTAAAGCTGTTTGTACATAATGAAGCAGAGTAAAAGATGTATGTACTCCCTATTACTCCAAATGAACTTCTATTTTTGCGAGGCTGGGGATGAAACATGGAAGAGTTTGGAATCTGCAGTAGTTATGTATGAAGTTATGTTACCCTTTCAATTTGTCTAGTTACTGTTTTCTTTTTGTGATTGGGAGTGACTGAAACTTCTATTTCTGTTGTGCTCACAATTTATTATTTACATATACCTGTCAGGAGAAGAACATCAACAAAATGTTGGTACTAATAATAAACTATAGTATCAACTATATAACTATATATAGTACTGTGTGGAATATAAAATGACCAGAATAAGGTTAATTGGATTGTGCTTTCTTTGTATTTAAGTGGATGGTAAACTACACATCAAACTGCAAACTCTTTACTTGTAATTCCTGAAGCAAATAGCCAGTTCAGTTACTCTCATGAGTAATGAATCTAGTCCATAAATAATTGACATCCACTACCTTGAAATTTCTCTCTTTACTTGGTAGAAATTGTTGCATTTCAGGCAAAACAAATGGCAATAGGAATGTTTTTGTCAAAGATGGCGAAGCCCTTCACAGCTCAGTGTAACAACAACTGGCACATACTGTGGAATTCTGAGGAAGGTCAGACAGGAGTCAGGTGTTTTGCATTTTGATCCATTTCTACCCTACAAAAAGAAAATAACAATTCTTAATGATTCTAACTCTGCTTTCAAATATTGGCTAACATTTTCAATCTGACATTTTTAGCACACCTTGAACTCTAGCCAAAGGAATAAAGACATGATATCACCACAGCAGTTACCTACTCCTATTATGTAAGAGAGAACCTTCAGTTAAGCAAAGATTTCCAAGATAATTGTATGATCTACAAATTATGGACACAGTCACATGGGGCTTCCTGAGGTACAAAACATCACACAAGCAAATAAGAGTGAAGTGGCTCACCAAATAAATGAGCTTTGATTGATTTTTCTGATCTTGCAACTCATAAACAATATGAGATTAGGACCTGAATACTGAATTTGTTGCTAGTATATCCTGTGAAGTCTAGCTCATCAATATAATTTCCAGTCTTTTTCTTGTAAGTATAGGTTAAGGACTATTTCTTTGAGCTCTGCCAAATGCTGTTGAAAATATTGCCAGTGAAATTAAATACCTTTAAATAAGTTTACTTTCAAGAGGAAGGGTATCTTTAATTTCTATAAGTTTTGCAACCTAAGTTGATTTTGCCCATGAATAAATAGCTTCCTACCGAAATAAATATTTTCAATATAAGGCATATTTAAATGTTTTGTGTTAGACTTCTCATTGAAGGATTACCTTCTAAGAATTATAAAACACAGGTTTATAGAACATGCAGTGTATTTCAATGTATATACAATGTGAATTATATAGGTGGGAAAGGAAAGGATCTAATATTCTACTGAAACTCATGAGTCAGTCTGTATTGAGCCAGAAGCTGAGCATTTAAATGAAAGCACAGGGATGTTCGTCTTGTATTTTACCAGAGGTGATCTAGATCTTTCCTTTAGTTTGTCCACATCTCTGATATGAGAGCCAGCAGGAGCTTTACTGTTTCCAGGCTAACAGCAAAGGAAATAGAAATATCATAACTGCTACCCTGTATGTGACAGTCAATTTGAAATACTGCATTTCAGATCCCCACACTGAGCTGTAAATTGCTATCTCCACTGTGTCAAACAATATCTCTAGGTCTGTATTAGAAGAAAGAGAAAAGAAAGAAAGAAAAGAAAGAAATAAAAGAAAAAGAGAATAAAAATAAAAAATAAAAGAAAAAGAAAAAAAAGAAAAAGAAAAAGAAAAAAAAAGAAAAAGAAAATTGAAGATACAGGGGTGCAGGGATAAAAGCTTTTATTTACTTCTTTGCTTTAACTGTGTGAAATTAATAGGCTTTTTATTTATCAAGCAGAAAATTTTCTTGCTTATTTTATGTATTAGTGTTATTGTGTTTCCTAATGGTTTTCATATGGGAGCTGTGCCTGTGTCTGAGCAGTCTTCTTCTTTCCATATTCCTGTAGGACAAAAATCATGAAAACCTGTCCTTGATAAAAAGGGCAAAAATAATGAAAAGCTGTCCTTGATAAAAGTCAGTTTTCATGTCCTTGGCAAAAACGTCATGCTTTGGATGTTCTGGTAGGATGACAGTTTTTTCTTTCTTCTTTTAGGACTTTTACTTAGAAGAAACTCCTGTGTAGCTATACCTTAATATGCATTATTGCATTGTTAATATTTCACAGTAAAGACTGTTATGATATGCTGCTACAGGTTAATGTTTTTCTGGGGTTCTCAGTCTGTTGTCTTCTCAAGTCAACCTATTAATAACTAGAAACTGACTCTGTAGGAGATGAGCCACTGTGCAGCACTTGGAAATACCTGAGTTACTGGTAGAGTTACATGGAATACATGAGTTACGGGAGTAGGAAGGGGCAACAGGGATGTAAAATGCTGAGCTGGTGCTTAAAATTCTTCTGGTGCCTTCCTTCACCAAAATGTATCCATTCCTAGTTGTCACGCTGCAAGATTTTGCTTACTTGCAGGATTGACAGTCTCAGTAGTTCCTAGGCATTTTGCTAGAACTCAGCATGGTATTATCAGAAAATTTTTATATACTAACGTGTTTTAAATAAACAAGTCATATATCTAATCATGACAAAAGTACAGCTGAAGGAAACATTAGACATAGGAGTAAAGTGGACAGTTTGACACAAACACAATCACAGGACTCTAAGAAGAGGTCTGTTACATGGTGCAACAGTAAGTTTAAAGGTGATGGTACTTATTTTGTTTGCTTAGTTCATATTTAGAATGTATATTATAAGGATGCTTTTTTTTTTTTGATGTTTAGTAGCACATACTCCTGAAATATTTAGTACATTTTTATGAGAATTACTGTTGCAGCTTGATTGGACTCATTAAGGAAGAGAGACTGGGCATGTGAAAGTTGCAAAGTTTGGTCGAAAGAATTGATAGTGGCTTGGGGAAGGAATTGTGCATGTGGGGAAGGATGAGTATATCACTAAATTTCTGCACAGGCTAAAATATTCACTAATAAATGACATATTTATGTGCAGCAAATTTACCCTTACAAAGAATTGCAAAGACTTCTAAAAAAGTGACAAACATGCCATGCATGAACATGAAATTGCCTTAGAGTAAACTGTATAGTTTCTGTAGTCAGTATATTTTGACATAGATAGCTCACCTGGAGCTTGCTAGTACAAGTATTTGATACAGTACCATTTCTTTTCCTGTGTGTGCTCTGTTCTCTCAGTCTGGTGAATATATTTGAATAATATATTTCTGACATAATTTGGTGGAACATAAAGTTATTTTGTAAAAGAAAGGGATCTCCAGATGCTTAGGTCAAATAGGCATCAAAGTGCAATGAAACAATAGGACTAAGGTTAAATAAATTTTCCTCAGATGCCAAGATGTGCAACAGGACACTTGTGATTCCAAACAAAGTTAATTGGAAATTCACTTTTCTCTTGAATGAGATCAGAATTCACTTTAAAAATGTAAGTGTTGTACAAGACAGCAGTATTGTATCTATAGAAACAGTTCAGCATTACCTGCTTCTTTCAACCTATCGGTCATATTCTTAAACAAACAAGAATAAATACCAAGTTGTCTTTTAAAGACCAACAGAATAATTTTAACTATTTTTCCTGGTAACAGTGTTCAAAATAGAATATCAGGATCAGAATATGAAAGCCATATAAAGACAAAAGATATCATATAATAGAAATGTTTATTTCTCCTAAAGCTGCAACATCTCGATTAATTCTCTGAAGATTAATTACATGGACACAATATTTTAAGAGACTGTTTTTGTTTTCTCCTAAATTTTCTTCATGAAACAAGAGATAATGGTTTTAAACAGTCTACTATTGATGTCAAATGAGGTACCAAATGTTAGTCAAGAGTTTTTAGTTATCATCTCTGCCCTCCTCTTCCTGTTTGATGTATTGTCTTTGAAAGGATGACATAAACTTCAAAACACACAGTTTATATTGATCATTATTTTAATAGTGGACAGTGGCTGTAGCAACACTCTCTTGTATCCAGCTTATTTTGCAAAGTACTTGGTGCTCATCTACTGTAATTAGAATGTATTGTAGCATTTTCTTGGCATTGTGATTGAAGTCACTGGGGTGAGATATTTCAGTTATCTACATCCTGCATGGTTCAAGAAAACACATCTATAAATATTTTCATTTTCTCTTGGTCAAGAATAAAATGTGACTTCAAGACTGGAGATTCAGATGTGGGTCTTTAAATATAGTGTTAGGGACTTAGATTCAAAATTTGAAGCACCAATAATTGAGGTAGTACTTAATGGAGTTTATGCAGAATAAGGCAAAGAGAATCTTTAATAAGTATAAAAGTTTATGTCATTGTTTCAGAGCTAACAGGAAAATGTTTCTCTGAGAGCCCTGATAATGAATTTCCTTTCAGCATTGTTGTTTACAGTCCCTGTTTTATTATTTATGTGATAACTCAGAAGATAATTATTCATCACAAAATCCCTATTAATTCTTAATGCTTGGTGCTGTGGGTACAATAAACATGGTGTACCTATTAGGCTGATTTTAAATCCATGCAAGAGTAATGATGAGATCATTTAATAATAATAAGTAGGTTAACAATAACATTTACTCATCAGAAGGACTTCCATCATGTCAAGTTATAAGCTGTGAAAAGAAGAGATGGAAGTAGATGTAGGATTTCAAGTCTGAGTTAATTCCATTGACTTTATGGTCCCTTGGGCCAAATGAATTATTAGTGAGGTAACAGCAAATAAAAAATGTCCAGAGCTTTATAAAAGTTGCCCCACTTGAGATTACATATTAACTTTCATTTACCTGGAGGTGATTATGCTGTGGAGACAAGGAATTGGTTTTGCACATCCACTTTCTCTTGTCTTTCTCATGAGTGTTTTGGGACAGAATATTTTTGCTTTGCTTCTGTTGACAGACTCCGTTATTTTCTTTTGGTGATCATAATAATTTTATTCAATTTCATTAGTCTAAGTCAAGCCCTTAAAAATAGTCAGCTTTGTGTGTTCGTTCAAGAATGGGACACAAAAACTACCTTTGCCTTAAAATATCTTTTTCAAGTTGTCATTCTGCTCTTCTCTGATGCAGATGGAAAAACCTGTTCTGCAACCTTTCGAAAAGCAATTTTGAACTGGATGCTATTGAATAAACAAGCCTATGGACCATAACATTCTATGAACAATATTTCGTGGTTTCAGAGTTCCAGTGGTAGTACTGAGTTGATGGATCATTTAAATGTCTCTTTTCTAACCTTGATGGTTCTATAATTTTATATCTCATAAACACAGCTGTCTTAACAAAGTGCTTCTCCATACTTTGCATGACCCTCACGCTAATAACTGATTGTTATTATTTTCCAACCATATTTGATACACTATGGATGGTTACTTAAAGTGGTTTAAATATTTTAAAATTTGCTGCAACAGAGAAGATAGGTTTTATTTTTTTAATAGTAATACTTTGCTTATTTTCTATTTTCCTTTCTCTGCACATGTACCAGTTTGGACAAGGGTTGTTACAATTGCCTGTCAAAAAATGTCTATTTACCATTTCCTGCTGTGTTGCCCTCACAAACCAAGCAGTGCAACACTATAGGATATCAGTGGTATCCAAATTATATTAAATACATCAAAATAGAATGAAACAAACTGAAAAAAAACCCAAACCAAACCAAACCAAACCCCCAAAGAAACAAAACAAAACAAAAACAAAGCAAAAGCAACAAAAACAACCAACCAAACAAAAACAAACAAACAAAAAAGACCAACCAACCAAAAAACACATGCAACTGATGCAATTTTTCTTTCAAATGCAATACAAAAATATTTCATCAAGATGAGTATCTAGAGTAGAATTCCACTACAGCCCACAGCCTGGTGAGGTTGGCTTCTTGGATCACTGTGTCACCCCAGAGTAAAAGCTTTTCTCTGAAGATCTAATCTGCCTCTTATTCCTGCACCCTGTACAGTGATCGTCATTCAGCATTGGCATCAAATGACGTTTTCAATCCCAAAGAAAATATTCTATAACCTCTCCATCTACTTTTTCCTCCTGGAGGAGGTGGATCGACAGCTCAAAGTGTCAGGAGAAAACAGTTTATCTTCTCTTATTATTGCCCCACTCCTTTTCTGGCCCAAGAGGCCTCTGTGAAAAAAGGCATGCTGAAATATTCACAATGGTGATGATAGTCTACTGAAGTTTGGAGAGCTCCACAGACTCCAGGAAATAGATGTGCCCTTTGTTGCATCCCTCCTTTGGGCTCCACACAGCTCTTCCTGCTGTGCTGCTTTCTGCATGCTCCCAGTGGGCACGTCCTGTGAAATGTGGGAGTCTTAAAGGAGATATATATGGAAATGTAAAAGGTGTCCGTTCCTCTTCAGTATATCATCTTCTCAGAAAGCAGCAGAGCTGTTTTCTCCTGTAAGAAATCAGAGTATATTGGTTCTGTTTGTCCAGTATTAAAAACCTATTTATCATCCCTATTGTATAAAAACTCTGGCGTAATCAGGTTTATTTCCTTGACCCTGGCCCTCGCTTTTCTCCTCACAATATAGATGTGTCATATAAGGAAAGATGTTGATTTCTGTACTTATTTTTAAAGGGAGTTTTCATTATGGGTCTTTTAAAAATAATTTTTGTTCTAATACAAATATTTTCTATCCACTGAAATGTCCTGTCTTCAGAAATGAGTGTACTGCCACACTTGGGTTTTTTTGCTATGGAAATTCTGAAGTGCTTTCTTTTCCCAGACCTGTTACTTTTTCAGTTTCCCCTCTTGAAATCTAACATTTCAAATGTTCCTGTGATCTTCTTACATCTTAGTCCTGGCAAAGAAAAAAATGCCAATGTTCAGGTGATTGGAATTTTCATTTGCATTTTAATGGTCTCTTTTCTAGTGGGTCTCCTTATGTATCCCTGAAGAGCTACAAAATAGAGCAATTGTTGTTCAAATGTGACCATTAAAACAGCAACAACAAAAAGGTAATAATAATTCAGGTTTGCTGCTATATTATTTTTATAAGCAGATTTCAGATCCTCTCCATGCCAAGTTTTCTCTTGTTCTACGAGTGCTAATGAATTATACATACCAAGAATGAGATTATATTATAAAATCTTCTTTCTTTCTGCAGTGATTTGATGGCTTTGCAGAAGTGTTTTCATTTTGTGAGTCCCTTACAAACAAATTTAAACTGATTATGTTTGGTTATTCATAATCTTTTTGTTTGTAATATCTTCATCAGTTAAATAGCATGAAAGTCATTCCATCTCTTCATGTGTTGACAAAACATTTTATGAACAGGATATTAGCACTTCTGCAATCAATTGAAAAGCTGCATTATTTTTTCTTCCTTGGAGATGACAATTTTTTTGCATGTGATCATTTAGATCTTGAGAGGAATAACCAGATGGCAGATTTGCACCAGAACCCATCCTTCAGAAAAAGCTGTGAATAGAGATGGGTGGAAAAAAATGGAATGAAAAATTTCAGAACCTGAATAGTTTTAATACTAATTACTGAGCCTTAGCTATTGATTTCCCTATACACATTGTATTAAGAGTTATCAGCTGAGGGAAGTTATTCCATGGTAAACTGGGGTGCAAATTTACAGTACATTGGTTACTCTGCATTAACTCCCTGTGAGGAAACAGCATGAGGCAACTTGTTTTACCTTAAAAGTGCCTTGCTTAAAGGTGCTCTTTGTATGGAGGAGTTAGTGGACTGTAAATTCTAACCCAAGCTTATTAACATTAAACTGTCTGAATAGATAAAGCCTTATTTGTCTGACATTAATTTTCAATCATCTCTGTGCTAAAGACTTGTCACTGTTGATCTTCTACAGTCACAATTACAAATTCCTTGAGTTCATGCCTGTGTTCATACACCAGCTGATGTATCCATTGACTATTGATGGTCATCCTCCTTCCTCATGATGATCTTCACTTGTTATAAGGCACCAAAGGTGGGTCTAACATACAAAAGAAATACTATAATAATAAGTGCTACACTTTTAGATGTGTTTCTTCAGAGATAGGAAAAACATGGTACCAAGCCCTTGTGATGTTATATGCCTGGAAGTTTGAGAGCTATCTGAGTTACAAATTAAGCACCCAAACTCCATCAACTTGGGAAAGTTGGCATTGCAGCTTGTGCCTGTCTCAAAATGTAGATCATGAAGAGCACCCATACACTTCTAATGTATGATTGTGGTAATTGTCAGTGATTGTCTTGTGGTATTTCCAAAGGAGATTTGGAGTCTCAGCAGATAGGAAGTCCATTGAGAATGATTGGGAATATTTGCCACTGATTACTGCGACTATTTTTGGAGCAGATAATGAGCTGTGCGAATGATGAGCATTTGTACAGCAGGTATAGTTTCCAGAGCTGACATTTTTAAGCACTTGATACTTTTTGCTCTTCAGAGTTCAACATATTATGAATCTCCACAAAATGTCAGTACATGGAAGTAAAAAAAAGCTGGAGATGGTCTAAAAATTATTTCAGTATGAAGGTCTTTTGACAAAGAACTAGGAAAAAGGTTAACAAAACTTTTTTTCCTATTCTTGCAAAGGAATGGAGATGGGGTTTTCTGTGAAACAAAATGGATTTTATTTTTGCTGAAAATCCCATATTTAATAAAAGTAGCTTGGATGAGTGGAAGAAAACAGAACCAGGTGGTGTTTCATGATTGGGTCTGAATCTAAAGGATATTAATGTTTCACAGAAAAAATAGCACAAAAATTTTTCTTGCTTGAAGATGTGTATTTTTTTTCTTGAGGTGTAATGCTAAATGTCAATTGCCGAAAGCTATTCAAATATTAATTGAATAACCAGCATATTTTTCTTTCTGCCTGATTGACTGCCCTATAAAACTTTTGATATAAAATAGGAAGTGTTTTAAAAAAGGATTAAAAACTCAATTCCAGGCCATTGCATTGACATCTGGGAATGACACATGCTTCAAGCCAGCATGGATCCTGACTCATTGTTTGTAGCTGAAAAGAATCATATAGGCTTTGTGTCTTAGCAATATTCTAAGATAACTAATAAGAAATAACATATATGGGTAACCTCTCTAGAATCACTTTCATTTTCAGAGAATGCTCTGGTCTTGACAGCTCCAGGAAAGGGCAGGAGCAGACAAAGAGTGTAATATAAGTCCGAACACTGCTTTGCTGGCTCTTTTTTTTCCTTCTCAGTATCTGTTATAAGTAAAAATAGATTACCATAGATCTTTTAAACCCAGAGCAGACATTTGAACTGTCATTTTCACCTCTGATTTCCATCAAGGTATTTTACAAGCACTTAGTAATGTATCCTGTATATCAAGACACACACACAAAAAAAAAAAAAAAAAAAAAAAAAAAAAAAGAAAAAAAAAGGAAAAAAAGGGATAGTGCTCAGTGCTTCTGTTCTGTGGTGGTGAGAGGCAGCGCGCTGCACTCTTTGTAGTCCACAGCTAGGGAGTTCAAAAGCTCTAACAAAGGACTTCTATGCAGCCCATGCTTTCTTCTGCTACTTTTATTCTGAGCAAAATGTATTCAGTTAACAAAGAAATGGGGAATAGTGATCTTAAAACAATTTTCATGCCAGAAACTGGATTTTTTGGTGGTATAATGAACTGATGTCCTGTAAAAGGTCGAAAAAAATTAGATCAGTGAAAGTATTTGATGGCTAGGAGGAATGTAACTTGTCTGTATTTATACAAACTTTTCCTCTAATAGGACTGCCCAGTTACTTTAATATAATCAATAGGAAAGTCAGACACATGATGAAAACTTGTTCCAATTCTATCCATGTGTATGACATGAAAATGGAGAACTACAGTTTTAGATGGACCATTAGAAAACTGCAATAAAACCATCCATTGAATGAACAAGGACATGAAAATGCTCAAGTTATTAAATTAGTATTTGCACAAAAGATTCTTGGGAGAGGTTTGAAGTTAGGTTTCAGAACTAGCAGGTCTCCTGATGATTTATTCTCCAATTTAAGTCCAGGACTAGGTGGCAAGTGAAAGATAATAGCAGTAGATAATTGACAATAAAATAAGAAGCACCTGCAGGTGAAATACATACAATTTATTATTAGCAAACCTGTCAGTCCATAGAGACTCCCAGCTGTGTTCTCCTCATCAGAACAAGGACATGGAGCTGTAGAAATGTTCCACACTCTGCCCTTACATGTGTCATTTCTTGATGAAAAGCAGTGGTCATTTCCTCAAAATTTTATCTACAAGCCTTAATTCTCTCTTCCTTTACTGCTCTGTGCTTTCTCTGTCATTCCAGAAGGCCTGGTAGAGATATTTAAAAAACAGCTTGCAATTTGTGATCTCTGCCCTATCACCCTTGAAAGCTAACTGTATTTTTTTACTGTTTGGTTATGCACTTGCTAGGATTACCCTCACACTAAATTGTGGAAAAATCTTTATTACTGGAAAATTGGAGTTTCAATGATTTGCAGATCTGTTTCTAGGGAAAAAAAAAAAAAAGGAGAGATTAAAAATCACATGAAAGCAAGACACTGGGGGGAGAAAAGTAAATGAGGCTGAAACAAAGATCATGATTTAACCTGGGTTTTCTTTGTTACTACTAATGGTTAGTGCCATCTGAGAAGGAAATGTGTATTGGTTAGAGAGCCATTATTAATTTAAGTAATAAATTTTTTTCATGTTCACAAAAGTTTTTCATACTCTATTGACGTGTCCA
Organism: Nesospiza acunhae; assembly: GCA_013398715.1. Lineage (NCBI taxonomy): Eukaryota > Metazoa > Chordata > Aves > Passeriformes > Thraupidae > Nesospiza > Nesospiza acunhae. The sequence goes on along the minus strand of VZSU01000201.1, from coordinate 180,150 downwards.
TGGAGATCTGTCATTGAAGATACAATTCTTGAGTATTCTATTCCAAAATCACAACCAGTAGAGGACAGTGTTTTCAAAAATATCAGAATGGCCATAGATTGTTGACTGGCTGATGATAACATTATACATGACATTGCTTTCAGGTAACATGTCTGAAAATGACAAAACTTTCTAGGGGGTCGACTCGACCAGTCACAGGTAGCACAGGCAAGCACCGTTGGCAAAATGTAGCATTTTGTAAATTCTGTAAAGTCTGTCTTGCCAAAATGCTTCTTCTGCTCACATTTGACAAAAAAAAAATGTGTAAAGCAAGCAATCCAGTTACTAATAAAAATATTCTACTCATAGTTGTGTATTAATCTTTGGGGAGTCTTTTTGCGTTGCAAAGTTAGTCTTGCTCCAGAAAATTCTCTAGAAAGTTGTGATGTGAACTTTTTAAACAGTATTTTCCTCCATCTTGCATATTCTTATATGGCTTTACCCAGGTCTACAAGCAAATTAATATATGTAGTAAGTGTTGGGATTTCTTCAGAAGAATAAGAGCTCACACATACACACAAAAAATACAGGTTTTGACAACAGAAACAAATTCTGAAATCTGACAATGAAAATAAGTAGAATTGAGATAAAGATCTGTCATACCTTTAATAGATATACTACAGCTAACAGATTAGAATTACAATTTATATGAAGGATCAAAGATATAACTGTTATGTATGCATGTCCTGTTAAAAGCAAAACTAAATTAAACAGAAAGCCTAGTAACATGCAATTAAATATTTGCAGAAGGAATTATTCTACAATAATGATGTTGCTAACAATAAGCTCTAAGTTGTGTCCCAGACATCCATTAAAAAAATGAATTACTTCTAGGAAGTTACCAAAAGATTCTTGGAATTTGATGCTATCAATTCATCAGAGCATAAAAACACATTTGAACTACATGAACTTTATGACATTTTATTTGGTTTTCATGCTTGAAATTTAATCTATTAACTAATTTTTTTAGGTGAAAAAATGAGTGGCAAGAGCACGAGGTGTTTTCATCTTTAATTTTTTTCACTAGAGGCATTAGAATAATTTGCAGGAAAGCCTTTCCCTTCAGTACTTGAAAGTTAAATGCAGACACATATTTGTGGAAACAAGACTATTCTTACCTGCAAACTATTTCATTCCTCAAATTAATGCTGACTTCTTCAACCATGTAAATTCATCATGTTTAGATGTCATTTCTTACAGGCTTTATAGTAGCAGTGTATTTTCTCCACGATTCAGTCTGTCCATTGGAAGCAAGCTCAAAATAGTTGAAACTATCTTTTCAATCACACTACATGGGATCTAAAAAATCCTCCACTTCTTTCTGATCTTTGGATGCAAACTGAATTCATTTTGACATGTTGTTAAGAAGGTCTACTTTTGTTTTCAAGAAAAGCAATGGGGAGATGCAAGGCTCATGAGGAAATAGAATTAGTCTTCCACTTACATTATAACAGTCCTGAACCCAGGATCACAAGTCCCAAGCAACGTAACATTACTGTCATAATAATAGTAGAAATTCTGTAAATCTTTATTTTCTTAAGAAAAGAGTGAAGTAAGGAAAATGACCATGAGAAAAAAAAAAAACTTTTGGGCGTGCTGTATGTTAATTCTAGACAGTATTATCTTTCTTAACAAAAGCCTCAACCAATTTTATTTTTATTTCTAATTATTTTTTTTATTTTATATTACATTTTTTATGCAGATATAAGAAGCATAGTTCTTTCTAGATCTCAGATGAAGGTTTGATTTAAGAATAGTAAGTTAGTATATAAATCACAAGCTAAACTCTCTCCTGTGACCTGAAGACATCCCCTTTCCCCAATTAGATTTTTGTTGGATTCTTTTTCAGATTTTAGAAATAAGGCTGAATTATGAGGAAAACCACTGGATTCATGCCAAATAATTTGAAAGGTAGGTTTTTAGTGGTAGCTTACTCTAATTTATTTTATAAATATGTTCAGAATTTCTGTCTTTTCAAAGATATTCTGAAGCACATTTATGACATGATTTATGACAGCTGTCACTTCCACAAGTAGCCCCATGGATTTAGGGAGGATTACTTCTGTGAGCAAATGCCACCTAAAGTGCAAGATGCCTATAGAAATAAGAAATAAGCCTCCCTAGTGCCTATCTGGTCACTAAAAACATTTCCTATATGACATTTCCAGGTTTACTTTTTAATATTTTGCCATATGTTTTTGTATTGCAAATGCTGAAGAACCTTCCCTTTTTTTTCTATCCTCAGGATCAAAATGTTTCTGATATTCTCATTCCTATTTTATGGATTGCACAGTATTCCATAATAATAATATCTAAATAATACACAGATATACACCTATGTTTAGTGCATCATTCAATTTTTTAATTTCTTCATCACATATTCCTACTGTTCCTAAACACTTCAAAACCACCATGGTTGTAGCCTTAGGAGATGGAACTGCACAGCATTTAATAGTTTGCAATTTTATATGATTTGGGTAGTGTTCTATACAATTTGCATTGGCATTTTGTGCAGCAAGCTGACAATTATTAACAATATATTTTTCCCTGTCCTGTTGGTGTAGCTCTGTTATTCATAGAGGGTTACAAGCGAGTTAATTTTCAGAAAGAGTGGCTTGAAAGGGGTCTGGAGCCGGGTTGTTTATGAACACAGCCTTTTCTCTTATTTCTAATTAGTGTGAAATGGTTCCAAACAGGAGTCAGTACTGCAGAAGTCTGTGCTGCACAAAGCCAGCCTTGTTAACGGACACAGAGAACAGTTTGTTTTGCCGAATAAACAACTTTGTCATAGTGCTTTTCAAAAAGAATATAATCCAGTTTACCAGCTGCCCTCTGAATGTTGAATGCTGTTGATGTGCATCTGGAGGTCTTTCTTGGGGATTAAATATCTTTATTCCTATTTAAAATCCCAGGCCTACTTAAAGAGAGATTCAAAAGAGAATCAGTCATAAAAGCACTATTTTAATTTTTTTTTAAGCTGGTATATATTCTTTTATATAGAGAGTTGAATTGAAACAATTTTTGCATATTTTTCTTAAACTTTCTGTTGCACCTTGCATGGTTACAAAGTGATGCATGCTGGCATATACTGATTCCTAATAGCTGAGGAAAATACATTAGCATAGGTCTTGATGTAAGTTTTGAAATTAAATGTTGTTCTGCTCTGTCTCAAAACAGGTAGTGGAGATAGACGTTCTTTTGGAGCTTCTGCAGTAAAGCAGGTTCTAAGCATTTTAATTTTCCAAGAATACCAGACACAATCTTATTGTCATTTCTATAATGTTGCATGTGGGAATGGATAGTTTCATCAGGCAAGGAAAAAACCTGAAATTATACATAAAGCTGCCTTTAGTATTGACAACAACATTGCTATTAAAAAGTAAAATAGGACACTCTTGTATATGGTTTCTCTTCTCAAACTTGTGCAGGGTTGGTAGCCTTGGACTACCCTGTATGATTTTAGTTACCTCACGTAGATCTTCAGCTGTAATCATCATGTAGTCTAAAATAAGGACTAGTTCAAAGGCATAACTTAGTGCTAGCTAATGATCTGAGAACTAATTGGCAACCTCCCATTAAAGAATCTCTGAGTCAATAAGGAGAGTAGAAAAGCAAAGGATATGTGAATGTGAACATTGTTAGTAGCAGGGATTTGCGTGAACTCCTTGGGATACCAGTTATACTTTCCATGTAATTAACAGGAATTTTCCTGTTCTCTAAAGGAAAGGAGCACTGACACTCTAAAATTTAAAATTACTGTGTGTAGAATCCTGGGATTCAGAGATCCAGCCAACAGGACGAAAAAGAAGGGGAAGGTTATACTATGAGAACATTGCATCTTGTGTATTGTTTTGCAAGAATTTGTCACAATAGAAGGAAAAAAGAACAGCCCAGTGTTCAACCTGATCTCTTCTCCCAGGAACAGTGTGTGCCATCATGAATCTTGCCTTTGGAGAGCACACTGACTCTGCTGTGTAAACAGTGAAAAATACTCCTGAGCCTGGGAATTCATGTGACCTCCACTGTTTGAGAAGACATTTTTGGACATCATGAGATGTTCTGGTTGTAAAAACTATGAAAGTTACAGGAAGATAAAAGATTAAATGCTTCATGGAAAAAATATATTTAATCAGTGTTTCTGCACTGAAATTAAACTGAAGTGAAAGTGTCTTTGTCTCACCTATAAGCAATGCTTTCCTTCCTCAGTGTAAGTAGATTCTGAGGCTGTCAAGTATGATGATAATAAACTGGGGAGAACAGAGTTTGTCAAAGTTCAAGTGTGAGTGTTGATTTATTAATTTTCTATATGATACTAATTTTCTTTCTTTCCTCTTTTTTTTTCTTTCTTTTTTTTTGTCTTTATGCTTTTGTTAATGAATATGGCTAGTTATGTCTTCTTCTTTGTCTTTTTTCGTTTGTCGTTTTTTCATTATCTGTACACTCCCCACATTCCAATCATCTGTGCCTATCAATATATCAGTAAAATGGAAGAGCATAGACTCAAAGATCTACAATAGGAAGAATGGTCACTGGAGTTATGATACCAAAATGTAACTCATACTTTGATGGATACCTTTGAAAGAAAAATGTCACTTGTCTCAACCTTGTATCTTTTTCAGCTTTGTAATGTACAACTTTAGCTATACTTTCTAATTTAGCACTAGAATGCAGCTCAGAGTACAAAATAAGTATTTCTTTCTGGTCAGCTTAGCAAAGAGCTATGTGAGCTTGTTGAACATGTAAGCATATAAGAAAGCTGCAGTTAAGGGTTATACATATCATAGAGGTGTCATTGATTTGAAAGAATGAATATAGCAGCTGCCTCCCATCTTCCCCTTTCCCTTCTCCCCTTAGCATCAGACAGAATGCCTTGGGCTTTCAATTTCAAAATTCTTAATAATATAAAATGTGTGACTTGTTTACTTTCTAGAATTAAGAGGGTAAAAAGTCAAGAACTAGATCTCTTTAGTTCTGTCAGAGTGGAAGAGACATGACACGAAAGAGTTTCTATTGAATGCCCCTCCCTTTCCTATATGACTCCCTCACCTGTAGTTAGCCTAATTAAGCTGAATAGGGGACTGCTCTTAATTGGCTCCCTGCTCTAGTAAGTAATGCAGATTACACAATTGAAGAAATTTGAATTTCTTGGAATCTAATCCATCCTCTCAATGGTGGGCTTTGAATTATTTTTTCCTTAGTTTTAAACATTTGTGTAAGAGGCCAAAGACCCTGAAAGATGTCATACAGACAGATTAGAAAATAAATGTTTTAAGTAATTTATTTCATGAATTCTTTTTTCTCTATATAAAGTATGTTACAAGATGAATTAGCAAGTTAAGTGTCTCCAGATTTCTGAATTTACAGGCCAAATCTAAACAAACCTACATTATGCCTTTGTTTTAACCATTTTGACGTAGAGAAAGAAAAAATCTGTAGTTAACACAAATATTGAATTTTATGGAGCTCTATGTCTTCAAACTGAGTGAAGTTGCAGTATGAATACTATCTTCACAGTCAGACCTCAAGGAAATTTGGGCACTATTATTTTCCAATCATCTTTTGCAATCAGCATAATCATAGGATTTTAAAAGCAAAAATATTCATCTGCTCAAGGCCACTTTGCCCAACAGCTATTGATACAGTAATATTACCCAGGTCATGGAACATTTGTGAGGGTAATATTTTGAGGATCATTTATGAGGATCATATTTTATGATCATCCATTTCCCCATTTCTCTATACATCAAGAAAAAATTTGTCTTGAGACCCACTGAATAATTCTGGGACAAATAAGAGCTTTTCATTCTAAGATTGGGATAGGTAATTCTTCTAGCCAACCTCTATGTTTGAGGTCAGATTTAATGCTTTCAGGAAGACTTTATTAGCATACCTTACCATTTCCAAAGTGACATTTTGGAATGTCTAGCTGGAGATATTCTCATGTCCAATGCCTCCTATTAAATAAATATTCTCTTCACAGCCCCGTTAACTATGACCCTCTATCGTCCTGCACCATAAGGACATTATTTTCCCTCCTCCATTTTCTTTCTATATGTACTGTAGTCTTTCAGTAATGGAATTTCTGTCATTTTTTTCTAAGGTACAAGAATAACTTCTACTGTCCTCAAGGCTATGGAAAAGCAGGGCAATGACAACAAAGGTTACTTCCATGGGAGCCTCAGAGGTGCTCAGGATGTGGAGGAGGAAGAAATACCTAGAACAGATGGCTGAAGAAATTTGCTAGGAAAAAGAAACGGTGAAATTCCTGGTCTTCCAGGAAAAGGTAGAGATCAGCTTCATGTAGAAATCAAGATTTCTGTGATAGGGAAAGGAAAAGAGAAGTAACAGAGAGAGGAGAAGGAGAGTTACTGGAAAAGGAGAAAAGCTTCACTAAAATTTTTTTTAAAGTTGTAATGCATTGTTTAGCAGTATCCTTAAAAATCTGCTGAGTAGCTAAGGGATCATATACACTCTTATCCTATTGTTTGTGTATTGTGTGCTAGTAAATAAATACACAAGTTTAATTGCATTATTAGCACTCACAATCTGTATTTAATGTTTCAGAAATAAGGGCCACAAAATGTCATAAATGTGTCTATTTCAAAAATACAGTATCTTCCTTTTTCAACTGAGATATTTTCAGAATCGTCTATATATGTAGGACCTTAAAATGAAGCACCTTTGAAAGACTGTAGCGCTTGTCTTTGCCTTGGTTAGCAATTTGAGATTTTTGCTATTATCTGAGTGAGGAAATGTCTTTGAAAAAAATCCCCAGTGATTAGGACTACTTTCCAGGTTTCTTCACTAAGCTTGAAGAAGCTAAGATTTCTGAAAGAAAAACTCTGTGATTTGATAACATCATTACTGCACCATGGTTTTTATTTCATCTGTGGTTACTGAATTTCTAATGATATAACTCTGAATAGGCAGAGAATCTTAAATTTTTCAGTGGGAGATGAGTAGCAAAACACAGACCTTTATGAAGTTTTAAGAAAAATAAAGTACTGTAATTGGCAAAAGGAAGACATTTGTTTTTTGTTTTTTTTTTTTTTTACAGTGAGAAAATTCTCTTCTGCTAATAAAATTGCCTATTAAAGCTGCACTTGTATCATTAAAAAAACTGTGTAGAGTCAATGCAGCAACATTAGTCTCACAAAATAGTTTTGCAGTATTGAAGCCATTAAGTGCTCATCTGATTTGTCTCCTATGTCATCCATGTGTTAAAGAATGGCTTAAAAATGCTTTCATTTAAATAGCTTTGCAGGGATTGTTAATAAGTTTTAAATATTTTGTATCCTCACTGAAATACAAACTCATGTGGAACAAAAGGTGTTTCTGATGAGAGGAAAGAATATGAACTAATATGGCACTCTATCTCCAAATGTGTTGTTTATATGTGTAGTTGGTGACTGACATTTGCAAATATTCTGTGTAGATTCAAGTGAATATGAAAATATTTTTCACTAAATCCTCTCTTCCTTTTTGAGTCGCTATGGTGCAACCAGTTAACCTGGTTCTATAACCAGGTTAACTTTGGTGCAGCCTTTTTCTCTTCTATTCTTCCTAAAATCCAATCAATCCTATTCAGAAAATAAGCAAACATAATCCCTTCCTCTAAACAAAGGGTAGGAAGAAATTTCTCTGTGTTTCTATAAACCCTTTTATTTTCATTTATGCAAACTTCCTCTGTCTTTCTAACCCAATTTTATCAATCTGCAGAATTCCTTGGCTGCTATGACTGCTATTTTGAATAACATCTTTACCAATTATTTGATAATTTTTTGTTCAGTTACCATTGCTCTTGTTCATGCAGCCGTACATAGAAACTAAAAACTGGCTTGGGAAGAAAGATATTTGTAATGATAAAAATTTCAGTTTTGTGAAATGGTACTTCCAAAGATGATAAGTAAATTCTTTGAAATTCACAGTTTAGAATGACCTGTATTCACTGTTTGTATGGTGAATCTGAAAGAAAAATTGCATGCTTGTTTATTTTTAAAGAAATAAGTATGTTCACTGAAATAAGTGTGTTCACTGTTTAGTTGCTACTATTATGTCTTCAAGTTAAAAGCACTCAGGATGGAAACCTTGCTGTGTGACATATTTATGGAAGTGCTTTCCAACTAGTACATATTTAACCCAGTTCTGGTTTGATGCTGAGTTACAGCCAGTGAATGGAGTAGTAAAAGACAACATTAAAAAGATATGGAGATTCTAATAGAGGTAAAAGAACCTAACTGCTAAACAGGTGCAAGAAAATAAATGCCAAATGAAAACTCAGGCACCCAGTACATTGTCAAAAAAATCCCATAATCTGGATCACTGATTTTGTAGCCCATGTGCCGTATGAATAGATATAATAATTTGCACCCATATCATGCCAAATGAACACAAATATTTATTATACAAATTATTATATTCACAATACTTTGAAGTGCTCTTTAGAGTTTTCACTGTTGCTAAATCATAGAAATTCTACTATTTTCTGTGCCGAACAACGAGTTAGACGCATATTTATGGAAAACAGTCTTGGTTATAAATAATCTGGAAGGTAGAGAAGTACCTGATCCTGTTATAAAACTTTTTCTATTTTTTAGCTATTTAAGAAGCATAAGAGGAATTCTCATTGGCTTTGTTTGTTCATCTGCTCTTTAACACCATTTCAGAATGGCCTAGATTCCCTGTGTTAGAAGAAAGCATGAGAGATGAAGCCTGAGTGTCTGTAGGATGGAGTGGAAAGGAGCATGGAAGCCTCCTTTCTGCTGTTATGAAGGAGCTTCTGAGATGAAACAACATATTGTCCAGTCACAATTAATGGACTTATATATGTGAGCTGCTCTTGGGAGCATCACCATTTTTTGTGGGGTCTGCCCAGAGAATGAGGAAAAAAAATTTCTAACCATTCCTAGTGCCAGTCATATTTAACCTGCAGTATTTCATCTCACTCTTGTGGCAGAAGCACAGTGTGTTCCTCTGTCAAGCTTTCAGCATTAATACCCACAATGCTCACTATTTGATGAATGCATTGGCATGAATGAAGCAGACATTAGAGCTCTTTTCTGTTTATCCAAAGGCCATAAAAATTAAGGTGGTGCTATTTTTTCTTGTGGGGCTCTACTGTTATGGAACGTGGTAAAATAACAAGTCCCTGATGACTGTTCTGATTCATCCTGTCTGTCTCAGGCACAATAACTTATTAGAGAATTTATATCCATGATTCATCTTTTTCTGGTTTTTCCTGAAGATACCAGCTCCATAACTAGCAGTTCCTTATCTTCAGACCATGTCTCTCTCTTGTTCAAGGCATGAATGTCTCCAGAAGAACAGCACATCAACCCCTAAGTGATCAGAAATTTCTTCCTTTATTGTTCCTTACTTTCTTTTTCATTTGCCCTGTAATAATAACCTCATTCTCTTTTTTCATTCTCTTGCCTTCTGTTGCGTCTTTGCTTTCTCACCCTAATTACTGCACCTATTCACCTGTTGCAATCAGGAAGGACCACTCTCCCATTAAGTCCCTTTTTGGATTTCTCATAATGCCCTCACTCAGGCATTTTGCTATATTTCCTTTTGTCAAGGTCTTCTTCTCCCTCAGGATGTCTAATCTGTCTTCATCCATACTTGTTCAATTTTTTTTGACAAATTTGATCATGTATTTCTTTGTGAAATGTTGCCCTGTGGGAATCTCATCAGTACATCTCTCCTCTTTCTCAGGTAGTCCTTTCGTAGAAAACTGATCTCCCATCACTCCTTCCCAGTGCCTTTGGCTCTCTACTCTGTTTCCTTCATAACCACATTTTACATGGTTTTGTCTGCTTAAATACCTCAAACTATTGTCTTTGTGCTGTTAATGCCACAATTCAGACAGCAAAGACCAGGAGGTACAAGGGAAGAAAATCTGCACTCTAATACTTGCTATCATTTAAAAATGTGAAGACCTTGTCCAGGAAAACCCAACCAACCAAAATGCTTTGGAAAACCAAGATATGAAAATAATGTTCATCAAATATTGTAAAAAGGAAATTTAATGCCATGTTTCCTGCTGCCATATTTTCTTAATTTAGAAAGTTTGAAAAAAAATTGTAAAAAAAATAAGAACTTATAAAAAGATAATATAAAGCAAATTAATGAATTTTATCACGTTTTATGGCAAAAAGCTGGGCAAAGAAAGAGTCTAAACCCAGAATTTTTAATTATTAAAGAGATTTTCCTTTAAGTAATATTGGGAAGTGCTAATGTTTCTTTCTGAAATCCCCCTGTTCATAGAAACAATATAGCTGTGAAACTAAAAAGGAAAAATTGTTCCAAAATTAGAACAATCCAGATAACTGTGATTACCCTTTTATCACTTGGCTTGCTTTGTGTTCTGACATGATTTTGATAACTAAATTACAGTTTGGTTATTCTTGCAATATCTAAAATGCAGTCTCAGGTGATATCAGAACAAAACATCAGAGGTAAACAGGACTTCCAGATGCTCAACCCTTTCAAGTGTGCTAGGCTTGCAATTTTGAAATCTCATCTCTACAAAGACAACATTCAATTTTCGAGCTTTTATGCTCAGAATCAAGAAGCACACAGGCAGTAAAGGGAGCCTAATGTTCTCTGTGATAATATTTTCCAACTGAATTTTTCTTTAACATGCATAAATAGCCTGGTTTTCTTTAGCATTACTATTATTCTTCATATCAAGAAATGTGCTGTTGGAAAACAGGCAGTCAAGCAGACAACTAACTGAAGGAAAACACATATATTTCTATATGTATCATAGTAAAGTACATCCTTTTGCTTACAATACTGCTGTGTTGTGTGCTAGAAACAGAAAAAAAATCAACAATTTTTTTACAATTGTTGAAACTTCATCATCTAAACATTCTTTCAGGAAGTACTTGCAATAATAATAACCATCCTTCCTTTCAGAAAGTACTTGCAATAATAATAACCATCCTTCAGCAGATATCTGAAGAAATTAGCCAGCAAGAAGAAAATACAAAGACCACAAAACCCACTTGCTAGTATTTAAAATAAGGACTTTTAATAAACTATCCTTGTTCTGTAAGGTTAGTAATTTCTTTTTTTTTTTTTTTTTTTTTGTTATGACAAATGGAAGCAGAATTTTATTCACAATTTCAACATGATTCTGCTACCATTATTTAAATTTGTGACAACAAAACTTGTGCATTTCTGGATGAGATACTGCAATTCTTCCTCCAACAATGTTTACTCATGAAACAGGGTTAGACAAATAAAAAAAAGAAACAACAAACCAAACCACCATCCTCACTTTTCTTCATACACACTTTTCTAAGGCCACTAAGGATCCACCAAATCTCAGTGTATTAATATATGATCTCTATGGAATTGTTTCCAAGTGGGAATTGCAGGAGCTGTCTCTTTTAATACTGTACCATAGAGGAGACAAAATTATCATCTTTTGTTAATTCTTTATTCCATAACTGGCAAAAATGAAAAACACTTTTTTGACAACCAGGCTCCTTATTTGTCTGAGCAGTCTGGAAAATGAATGGACTAGTAATGAAGCATAATGTGACAGATGATGGCAGGAGATAGGACTAGGGACGATGATTCTTAGCATTAAACCCCTGTACAATCCTGCCTCAATAACAGAGTAATTAATCAACTGGGCCTAACATACCATCTGATTAAAACCTTCTTTACTAAAATGGTGTAAAGCAAACCCCCAAAGCGAGTCTGAGTAAGCAGAGAGTATACAAAACCTAAACATTCCAGAAGCTGCCTTCCAGTTCTTGCATCTGGAAAATTAGTGATGTTTTTTCTCTAACAGTCTTGGAAACTAGAACTACTTCATACCTTACAGGTTTCAGAAGGTTTGCCCTGAATTTGCAGAGGTGAGGAAAACAGAGTTAGGATTTTGATATAATATTTTGTTTCAAAAGGTCTTGCAACTTAGAAAAATGCCTGAATTTTGCATGTTGTTTAATCACCAGAGTTTGGAGGCCTATAAAAGGCAAGAGTACAATTCAGAAAAATATATTTCTGAATGGCTGGATGAAATCACATTGCATCCACATTAAAGCAGAGACACATTTTATTCTTCTGTCTTAGCAGAGTTACAGGTACTGTGTCAAACTGATGACTGCAGCAAAATTTGTGGGCCTGCATAATATGAACACTATGACAAAATGAGCTGGGATTCAAAATCTCCATTACTAATTAGCAATGGAAAATCTCAGCTATCAGTGCCCAAGGTATAATTCCATTTCATAATCTTGACAGAAAATGCAAAATTGACCAGTAACTCACAGCAGGGCATGTACTCCTGACTAATCTAAGTTGAATGTTGCAATTTGGGTTCACACATAAACCCAGGAGAACCTCTTTGTTCTGTAAAACTTCTTTAGATTATTTCCTTTTTAATTTTTTAATTAAATAGAATGTTCTTCTATTTTTTGCAAATAAATAGAAAAAGAGGAAGTGATGAGATGAAGAGAAATCAATTGATTTTTTAATGAGATTCAAAACTTTGAGCTTTTGCAGAGCTTAGTGTGAAATTTTGAGGCATTGTTATTAATAACATACAGTTTCAGCCACTTTTTTTGGCAGACAGCTTCATGAGATAAACAATGGGAACCAAACTCTGCTTCTACATCAAACAACCTCAGCAAAATTGAAGGAGATAGAGCTCACAATAGCCTGTAGAACTTGGCAAGAGCTGCGCCCTCACATTGTGCATGCACACTCCTTAGACCTAGTGCATTCCTAGGCTTTAGGTCAACTTAACCTTGAAGTTTAGTTGTCCTAAGCTCAGTGCAAATATCAAATAGTTTTAGGGCCGTGAATTTTGTCCTTGTGCTGTAGTACTGAGTACTGGTTGAATCTTATTCCACTTAAATTCTAGTTGACTGGACAAATGGAGAAGTCTGGGGGGCAGAGCAGGGGTGAAATGAGACCCAAGATGTGATGCCTGGGAGGTGTGGCAACCTGAAAATTGCCTTGGTGGCTCTGTAATTGATTGCACTCAGGCAATTTGGAAAGTTACATCTTAAACAAACAGTTTTCAGACCAAACAAGGAGAAAGGATGGTGGGAAGCACCTCCTCCACATGCGGAGCAGGGCTTTTTTAATGCCCCCTCTCCCGTTCTCATGGTAAGGCAAATTTGCTCAGGGGTCAAACTGCAAGCACATACCTAGAGAAGTTTAAGGCCCGCCAAGGACCCTAGAGCTAGAGCACCACCCCCCTCCACCCCAACCCTTCTGGAAACTTTCCATCAGTATATTTTGCATACTCCATAGTGTTGCATCAGACATGAAGAATTGCCCGCCTACAGAGGGATCCAGGCATTTCCATGCTAACTTGAATGTACTCGAAAAACCTGAAAAACTCTTTTTTTGTGGGCCCCCACACCAAGGAGGTCAAGACTGCAGCCATTACTCTGATCACAGACATTAAAATTGCAGCAATCACATTACTGGATTCATGGGTTGTGATACCTTTCTTCTCCATTATTTACATTTATGTCTCTTTTTCTTTCTTTTCCTTACGTATTTTATATGTGACATTTTACACATTTGCAGAAAAGAATCAAAATGGCTGCATGACTTCTTTTATTTTAAATAAATCTGCCTTATACACATACAACAGTCACTCAGGTTTCTTTCACTTTAATTGACCCCATGGATATATTATGAGGAACCTGAGCTACCCTGCCTCAGAGGCAGGTCGTAACAGGAGGAAAAGATAATACTGCACACAAACATGAAGGGAAAAGTTTTCTCAGAAGAAAATTACAAAGGGAAAATCAGCTCTCTTGAATTCACTTAGGCCACCTCGTTCTCACAGGACAAGCAGAATATCAGCACAATAAATGCTGAAGCAAGAGATGGCACTCCTGGAGCCCATATTTTGATTTTCAATGTGACAGTAAATCCTTGTTGCTGTGTCCTAACTTCTGAAATATAGACTTGCCAACAATTTGAGCATAAATCTGTGATTCCTTTTTTACTCCATTCTCCTATTCAACAGGGATATTTCTACATACTGAGATGATTCTTTCTTCAGACTACGAACTGACAAATTCTAATCCAGAAATGTTTGTAGAGCGACAGTGTTTCTCATTATTTTAAAGTATGAGTTTGAATATGAGAATTTGAATTATTTTCCACCATCATTTCATATGATTGTGGTTGCTCTGAAAGGCCGGTCAGTAAACTGGCTGTGATGAAATGCAATCTTGATACGATACAATCAGTGTGATTTTTATTTACCACAGCAACACAGGGTTGTTACTCTGTCATATCTCTTTTTCTTGTCTGAATTTCCTTTCCCTTGCTATACTGGAGCCATAGTGAGGTTCAGGCTACTGATAATTATTTTAGGCTGATCCTCAATAGGCTGGTAAAGTGCACTTTAAAAGCATTTTAAAATCACATTGCATTGAACTGCTTTGCAGAGCAACCTCTCTCACGAAAGAATCTCACCCATGAAGACACTCAGGCGAGAGCATCTTGGATGTATGCCACACATCAATCAAATACAAGTGGTGCTTGAAGATTATTATTACAGGATTTATTTCTAGTCGTCAGCAAGCAGCATTATTCAACAGAAATAGACAAGCAATTAATTTAACATGCCCAGGAGTACAACACTTTTTAAAGTTAAAAGGAACATGATGCAAATTATTTCCTATTATTTCAATTATAATATGCTAATATTCATAGCCATAGCTAAATTTTATAAAAATTCAATACACAAAATAGACACTCACCTACAAAGAGCAATATTGGTTCCCAGTTTCACTTTTCTTTCTAGATTCTGATATCACAACTGATAGTGCATATATATTTAGAAAATTAATGATTGGAGGGCAGTATTCTTGGGTCATGACCTTCACACTTAAATGTCTCTTGCCTATTTTCCTAAATAGTGACAAGAAAAGACTTGTTTATTCAGCTGGGGATCTCAGTGCCTGTTACTGAGGTGTCTGAGTCTTAAGTACAGGGAAAAACCTTAACTGAAATATTTGATACCAGCATAACTAGTGGTGTACATATATATACATGTGTGTGTGTCTCTCTGCATAATGGAGAAGTGGAATTGTGCCAAGAAGTTTTGCCTGGATTTCAACATTTATGCATCTAACATTTCTGTTCTAGTCCACATCCATATGAGGGATGCTTATCAGATTTGACCTCATGCAATGTGTTTCTGGGCATTACTTCGTTATCTGTTTTCACCTTATATGTGCCCATATAACAGATGTCAGAATGAAATGCATCTAGGGAACAAGTGTATTGTTTGTCCTTAAAACACAGGGATATTTTTTTGCCACTGTGTATTGGCTCATCTTTTCCTGAATAACAAGCTGTAACTAGGCACAAATGTAATTTTAGCATCATCAGGTGCCTCATGACACTCCTTTTATTTTCCTATTAACTACTCTAAAGGTTGATATTATCACAGAGACTAATTTTTTGAGATTTTTTAACTAGATTTGCTTATTTATTCTCATTTCTTCTAGTAGCCACTGACATATAGATGTGTCTAACACAGGTTTCCCATTGAAGAGCAGTAAGGACAAAACCTCTACTGAAATGGAGGAAAGCCAAAGGCTGAGTAACACACTCAGTCTAGAAATATTGGATACAACCATAACTTTTTATGTAGTGAAAAGCTGTCCTTTTTGCTTTTGAGCTAAGGTTTTCTTGCCCTTTCTACTTTTTTAGTTGCTCTAAAAAGTTCAGTTTGATAAATTAAATAATGTTATCCATTAAAAGCACTAAAAAGAAATAATTAAATTAAACTCAATTAAAAATAAATAACTAATTAAACACACACATTTGTTTTATCTTTTTTGTGTGTGTGTGTTTTCTCATACATAACATTTGTAGAGGGATACAAGCGTGTGTCTACATAACTTAAAGTATTAATTACCAGCATCCTAGGATGTCTTCACACAAACGCGTAGCATGAAAAAAAAGTCATTCCCTGTCAGAGTGAAAAGATGTAGTGTTACAAGAAAGAATTTTTTGTTACCTTCAAAATTTCCCACTCTACTCACCATAAACTGTCATGATTCATCTCTAACATAGTCTCTGAACACTGTTTGAAAAACTTTTTTGGACGGTGACTGTGACTTTTTTGGACGGGTCGCTGTGAGAAGGAAATGCTTGTAAGCAGCCCTCTACACATCCTCTGGCACAAACACACACACACACACACACACACACACATTCACTTGTGACAAAGACAAGGGTTATGCTTATATATGTATACATCTTTCTCCCAATGACTGCAAGGAAAGTTTTAATTCCTGCTACCTAATGGTCTATTTGCCTTGAGTGTTTCAGAATGGTTCAATAATCACTAGCCATGTGTGCATTTTGTTGAATTATTTAAGCTTATTTCCAGAGGGAAAAAAGACAGGGAGGAAGGCAACTGATTCAATGCAAATGAAAAGCTTTTGAAGCTCCCTATGGTGAAGATGTGATTACAGTCAGACAGTTAATAACCTAGACTTAGAAAAATCTGAAGGTTTTAAAACTGTCTGGCCAGTCAGTAAATGAGGTTTTTCCACACTGTTGACCAACTGCCATACATTGTAATGTTTTCAGATTTGTTTGGATTGTGAGTGGACCCACAAATGAGGAAAGGACCCCCTGCTTCATGATTTAGAAGAGCATTTGTTAATCTCAGAGGTTTTCTTTCTGGATTTGTGCTTGAGCCGTCAGTCTTCAATTGCATACTTTCTACTATGGTTTTCAGAGATTATACCGAGCTGGGAAAAGGTTGATTTATGTCATGCTTTCTCTCTAGAGCTGACAGAGTCCTTTCCCCTCCCATCACTGTCCTCAGTGCTCCTTTTCTCCTGTTCCTTGGCACAATCAAGCCATGCTGACTAGTACATTATATGTTTAATATCTTTGGACAACTGGCAGTGAGGGAAAAAGAAAAGCAGCATAATCCACACACAATTCTAACTTTATATACAGGTAAGCATCTCTGAAATGTTCTAAGTGCCTCACAATAAGAGGTGTATCTGTAATCTATGTATGCTGCATGGTGTCTGTCTCAAAGCTGTTTCAAAGGGATCCTGTTAGCCAGCCATGAAGAGCAGCCCCAATTTATGGGCATTCCAATGAAATTAAGCCACTGTAGACTGAATCTGATCTCCAGTGATCTCCATTATAAATCATCTGTCTTGATCATCTTGTCCAGTGTGCAGCCACATGGAAAGGCATAAACACTTGCCATCTGTCCAAAATGGTAGGAAGAAGCGCAAAATACTGTCCATCCTTATGTTTCCTCCCATGTAAGCAGCGCCGTATGGTGCGTGCTGCAGAGGACACTGAGGATGTACTATCATGGAAAGGCAGGGTGCAACTCCTTTGACAAAGGCAGTGCACTCAGAGGAGCCTGGCCGAACTATTCTCATCTGCCATGCCTGTAGCTCAGGGCTAAAGCAGCCATAGGCATATTTAAATTATCTGCCAGACAGTTGGCAGCCAAGAAAACATAAGCAATATCAATTGAGGGATGTACCTGCAGGGAATACTTTTCACATCCCGCCCTCCAGAACTGACCTTCAGGGACATCCCTTCATGACAAATTGGATGCTGATATACTTGCACTTCTTCCGTCCGTTTTCCCCAAAAGCCAGCTGAGAGCCACTCAGTCCCCTGAGATGTGGCTCCAGGCCTGGCACTGTGGTTCTGCTTCCCAGACAATGAGGTGAGCTGTTTCCCTGTGTTATGTATGACAAAGAACCTGCAATCTTCTTTCTGTCAGTTTTCCTCTTTTTTTCCCAGTTTTGGCCAAATTTCCCAGCCAAGTTATTTTTCCTCTTTTTTTCCCAGTTTTGGCCAAATTTCCCAGCCAAGTTCAGTGCCTTAAAAACCAGCTAGCCATTTCCATTATTCATCCTGATTGAGGAGGAAAAAATTGCTGTCGTCAATGTTCAAAATAAAATTTGTTTCATTGAAAGATCAGCTTCTCCTTCCTCTTTTGTTCACACTCTCTCAGAACATGGATGTTGCCCAATAGCAGAAATAGAGAGCTGAAATCAAGAACCTGGAAGTATATGTGAATTACACCTTGTTCTTTCCAAATACTTTGTTTTCAATTTCTTTTTATTTCCTGCTGTGCAAAGTTCAGCCTTGCCTCTTTTGGTTCCCCTGATTTCCTTTCCCTCTTGCTGTTGGCAGATCATCCTTGTATTTTTCTCTTGACACAAGACAAGCATCAGACAAAGTCTGCACTCTTCTGTTTCCTGTGACTGTTGATTCACTCTCAAGGGAACTTCAACCTAGTTTTCAAATATGCAGGGAATACTTCCTCCTGGTCAGGTTTTCTAATACAAACTGCCCCTCTTTTGCTATCTCTGTTTGAAATGGGCATTTAGAATGACATTCACATATCTTTAAATTAGGGGGGAAAAGTTGTGACTATTGATAAAATTTGTGCCAGATTTGAATCTTCTCAAGGAATATTTTCAGGTGCAGAAGGGTTTAGAAGATACTGCACCGCAGCCAATTATTTAAAGTGAATATTTGGTATCAGTTGACAGCTCATGTATGGATCACTCTCTGTATCACTCCTTGGAGTACACACAGTAAGGCATTATGCCAACTCAAAAATGCCTCAAGTTCAAAAAGAGATGGACTAGAATGGAGAGTAGCTTTCTACTTCTGAAAACTTCAAAATAAAGGAGAAATATGGATTTTTAAGTGAATGAAGGATAGTCTAAAAGAATTACATGGCAAAATATTCGTGTGATTGGTTCATATAGTTATTTCTGTAAATCTGATTTTAAAAGGAAAAAAAATCCATTTATCTCAGGCTCTATTGCATGTCGGTAGTAAAAAAATGCATCTTGAAACGCACAACTGGAAGATCTGAGGCAGTGTAAGACCAGGAAAAGATGCATAACACTTGGTCTCCATTGAGTTTTAGAGGTCTTTTATGTGGCAGATACTCAGTGGTGAATTTTCCCTGTCAGCTTAAAGTGGGTTAATAAAGTTATTTTTAAAAATTCAACCTTTTTATTTAAATGAAATGCAACTTCTATTTAAAATAGGCAAGTGACTACATAAGTGTGTGGTGAATGTTGCATGTTTTGTGAAGTACTGTATCTGAAAATTGTGCAAACACAATAATTAACTGTGGTATGGCATTGTTTTTCTCACAGATTGCACCCAGAGTGAGAATCTAGCCTCTTATATTGAGACATTTAATAAATTCCTATATAGAAATTTTCCTGTGCAGCAGCTTGTGAAATAAAGGACCGTTTATACAGGAAGAGTAATTTTTTTTCTTTTTTGTTCCCTAAGAAATTTATTTATTTAATTCTGATTTATTTGTCTTATGCCAAATAAGACTTCTTATTTTAGAAGTCTTAAGACCTCTAAAATTTTATGTGTGGGATAAATCTTAGGGTTATGTTGTTTCGGCATCATTTTAACACTCATATGCTAATGCTAGCTTTAGTAGAACACCTCCTGTTGTCCTTACACTAGTTAAAGGAAAAATAAATCATAGCAATAAATATGTCTAAACCTGGCAATGCACAGGAATGTGCATCTGTGACTGAAAACCATTTTGGCAAGTAAGGATCCATACTTAGACTACAGTGCATTTACCTTGGGTGGTAACTAGCAAGGATTGCAGGGATGATGTTTGTTTGTTGAAATCTTGGGGATTTTATTATTTACTTGTTTATTTGGGTTTTTTTCAATTTTCTCTAAATTATGAAATCTCAGTTGTAGTTCCCATTTAATTATGAGTGTAAAATCTTAACTGTATTTGCAGTGTTTAAGCCTGAAGATCACTTTGGACACTGCTGTCTTTTACTACCCAGACACACATGAAGCGCATAATGAAGATGAAGCAAATGATCACAAGCCTTCTATTTACAAAGCAGACATAACAAATAAAGTTTTCTTTTTCTCTAGATGAGAAAAAAACCCTGTGAATCTCAAATGCACAGAGAACTGAGCCAGGTGTTTTTAACTGAATCAAAATAAGTTGCAGGCATTCAGTCAGAGAAGTAATCAAGCTTTCCTGATGACAAAAGTAAGCAACCTTCAAATCTGAGACAAAGTTGCGGTCTAACATGGAATTGTTATTTCAAGCTGTGCATTAAGAAAAACAAAGGACAAAAACATGAGTGATTTCTAGGTTTCAAGAATTGATTGCATGTTATGCAGATCTTTGTGCTTCAAAAAAGAAAGGAATGAGCATATTACATCTTTTATGAGCTATTTTCCTAACTGGCATAGCTGTCAGTGCTGCATTAAAAGCCCTGATTGTTGCCTTGTAGAGAAAGGAAGAGACAAGTCTGGAAACCAACGAGGGATTACTAGGGGTTTTTATATTAGCCTGTAATTAAATAATAGTTCATGTTGCCTTCTTCCACCGGGAATTACATCCTTTTCACCTCTCCTCTGCTAAAGCAGAGACATCCATTACGATGAGTAGCTACAACACTTGTCAGATCCGATCAGCTCCAAAAGACTGAAAAGCAACTGACATGTGCTCTCTTAAAGCATGGTTTCTTCTCCCCCAAAAGCCCACTGTCCTTTCACGTGCATGTAACAGTCAGAAGAGATCACATCATGCAATGAAGAAAAACAGAAGCATATGGTACTAAGGGGCCTCCGCAGGAGAGGGCTAAAATGCCAAGGCTCACACATAAAATATATGTAAAAATATGTGTTCATATAGAATGCCAGATAGAAGCAGATTACAAAAACAGCACAGGAAGACAGAATTTTGCCATCACTTCATTTACCTTGGATTTTTTTTTTCTTCTTTTTTTTTGATGTTGTCTAGAGTTCTTCACAGAAAACAGCAATTGCAGGCATTTAACTATGCATAATCAGCCATAAAGTTTAATTTTTCAGTACAAGGAAGGTATTTTTCCTACTACATTTTCCTTATGTGTTTAGTATGTTGAAACATGACAACTGACTTGCAAACTCTCAAGTGATTACACTGGCAGATTTACCTTCCTCATCTCATTGATACTAAATAGTGTATGTAAAAGCAGAGACGTAAATTCACTGCATGTTCTTAACCAACATGTAATGCTCTTTCTCTCTCTCTCTCTCTCTCTCTCTCTCTCTCTCTCTCTCTCTCTCTCTGGAGACGCATCACTTATGACTTCTAACCCAGATAACAGCATTTTCTAAACTAAGCCTTTTAGGTGCTTTGCAAAGAAAATGAATGAGCTGAGGATTCTTCATTCTCCCACTAAATTTCATATTTGTGAGGTACTTCTGTTGCAAAACTCTGTGTTAAAGAACAACACGTACTAAAAGATGCTTCTTTCATCATGTAATATAAACTGAGGCAGCAGCTGTTTCAGGAACACTGTGAAGTATATAAATATAGTTACAGAGCTTCCTCTGTAAGCCATAAATGGACTGGAAGCTTTAAAATATTTTTTGTTGAAGAAGATAATGTTTATTCCAGTTTGTAATTCCATCACAAGAATGTTTAATGGACATAGGAAATTTATGAAGACATGATTCACCAACAGAGATGCTTCTTGATCCATAAAATTTATCTGAAAGTATTTTGAATGCCAGTGTTAGGTGATGACATTATTTAATTCCTGTAGAAATCCATAGAAATGACATTATGCAGGAGAGGGTTTAATTTCAGCAAAATTGGTGGGTTTTTTCACCCTAATTAATGAATCTTCATACTTCCTGACTTCATTGAAAAAATCCAACAATCCCTATAAAACAAATACTCTAAAAACTTTGGTTCACTTACTAGCTTTACTGAAAGATTTTATAAGAAGTTTCTCTCTAATAATCAAAAATATACACTCAGTCTTTTGTAGCAATGGTCCCTCCTCTAATTCAGGTTATTAAACAAAGAATTCATTTTTAACAGCTATTTGTGTTGATTTGCAAAGATTAAATTTCTTCCTTTTAAACATATTGTAGGTCTGAAAATTAATATGAAGGTCTAAAAGGGTTTGAGACATCAATTGATCTTAATATCAGTAAGATTCCCTGCCTTGCAAGTATGCATTGGATAGAATTAGGTAGCTTTCTAATCCATATTTTCATCAAAACATTCCATTATAACCAAGCTGTTAAAAAGTAGCTGTCCCATTGTCACATGTTATGCTGAGAAAATGAAAAAAAAAAAATAAAAAAAAAAAAAAAAAAAAAAGAAAGAATGAGTAAAATTAACCCAGAATATTCTACATGCATTTATCAGCTTGCTGAATTTATTCTGTTATACTATAAATCAGCAGAGAAGTAATTTACTAAGGAAGTGATACAATGGGAAAAAAAGTGAGATGTGGATAATTTCTCAAGTCAAGATGTCTGAAAAGGTCTCAAGATGTCTTGATCAAGATGTCTGTCAAGATCTCAAGTCAGCTCTGAAAATCCATGATGTTTATATAAGAGATGGATTTTAAGTAAAGGAAGGTCTTTCTCCTTCATCTGAGAGGTGGTGATATACGCTGGTTAGGCTGTTCTTGATACAGAGGTTTATACCTGTTTTCTACAAGCATGACTTTTTCATAGAAATTCTAATCAAATTATATTCCTATAATTTCCATGTGTTTATTTTTTTCCAAAAGGAAGTAGGATGGTTCTGAAGGCAATTAGTAAGCAAGCTTGGGAATGTCATCCACACTGTGGAGGTGGTATTGTTAAACATAATGAAATACAGAAAGACATTAGAAATTGTTTAGGGAATATTTCCATTTAAAAACTACAAATTATGAGTGAGAGAAAAACCTGAATAAAAACAAATTGGTAATTTCTAACTGAAAATGACAATATTACTGAAAATATCTGCAAAGAATCACAGGGTTAGTTCCATTTCTTTTCCTAACAGTGTAGATAATTTTTGTATTTTTTTACTCAAGTCCTCTCCTTGTTTGTTAATACATGAAACAAAACTAATAAACAATCTATTTTACTGACAAAATTACCATTAACTCTAGACTGGAAGAGCCAAAAGGTGAAATAAAAGGCTTGTATTTTACATCTGGTAAGGAAAATGAATTCTAATCAAAAATCCTTGAAGAAGCTTCAAACACTTCTATGAATTAACCCAAATCTCAATTAATCTGGCCACACCTTTTGCCTGATGGGTAGGCTAGTCAGTGGTATAGAAAGCACCTCTTGCCAGTGGCACAGCCTGAATTATTACTGCCTTCTTCTACCTTCTGCTGCAACTTATCTATGTATTGTTTTTTGAGGTTTGGACCACTCCCACAGGAAATAAACTACTTTTGAAGTGGTTATGTAAATCTGTGAGGCAAAATTAGAAGTTGCATATGCAAAACGTAAACTGACACTTTGCATGACAAAAGTATTTTTATCACACTTTTGATGTCAAGCACTTATGATACAAACCACAGTTGATTCACACCAGAACTCCTCTCTGGTGAAACATTCCATTTTTAAAAATGCTTTTTTTAAGGATTACTATGACAGGGTTTTTCTCAGTACAAGGAGCAGCTGTACTTGTAAAGACAGAAGTTTCTCATTAATATAAAAATGATGAACCCCATTTCTTCTGGTGACATCAGACTTCTGACACCTTCAATATTTTGGGTTTTTTTCTTTGAACTCATCCTGTGTTTGAAATCTGAGGAACTTGAATGCATTGTTACTATTTCTAAAAATCTTATTAGTTAGAACACCAACAAGGGACAAAGATTTTAGAATCAAGCTAAATATAAGTGAGAGAAAGTTCTTACACATATTTTAATGAAGCCTTGTGTAACAGCCATTCTATCATGTAAACCATAAGGTCACAGTTGCCGTTATTAGCACCTTTAGATTCTTGGGTTGGGTTTTTTCCCTAGTCATTTTACTTTAAGGAGAATAATATTGAAAATACCTTCTCTTTATACTATTCCTATTTTGAATATACTATAAAAAATCCTATTTAGCAAAATAGAATGTGCATAGCAAGAAAAATTGAAAAGGTTAACTCACAAGAAAGGACTGAAAATTCTTTGAAATTCATAATCCCCCAAAACCAAAACTGGATGGATTGTCAGTGGTTAACGAAATACAGTAAAAGTATGCCAAGTATAATTTATATTTATTATTCAAACAAGTAAAGCAGAGAGGGACACACAAAACATGTCTTACTGTCAGGTAACAGATATGGTGCTGCAAGGACTCAGTCAAAATGAAAACTAAAAAACCCATTATTTGAATTTAGGTTATCACGTAACGATGATGCATTGGGTCCTCCAAAACCAAAGTATTGATGTGACCTACTTAATTTCTAGAATGTAAATAATTATTCTTTCATTTTCCAGCACATGTAAGTATTCTAAATTTGCTGTTTCCAAAAAATATTCAAATTTTCAATGGAGATGTACGCTTTTATTCAATTTTGTCTTATTCCAGATCCAACACTAAACTTGTTCATAAACCTGTCAGAATGCAGGCATTGGTTCGGAGATCAGCAGCTCTATGTCACTTGAAGGTGTACATCTCACTGAGTCTGACTGACTGAAAGAATGGGCTCTGACCTGCAGTAGCAAGTCACAAAGTGCTAAGAAATAAAGTAAGTGCAAAGAAATATCACAGTTCTGAAGGCTCTTGAAATTGGTGTAATGTGATTAGCTATACTTTCATGTGACTACTAAATTGGTATTTACATTTCCTAATAATGAAAGATGCTTTTATAACCTTCAGTCTGGAGAATTGAAAAAAAAAATCTAACTTTAAAATAATATAAGATAAAAACATATTGCCTTATTCTGCTATAGTAATCTAAAATTCAGGTTGAAATAAGTTGACCAAATATTGATATTTCAAGGTGTTGAAACTCCAGGAGCTAATTTATTGCCTTGTGTGAGATATGGATCAAGAGTTAGCAGCTGCTAAACTGGATACAGACTGTCAGTAAAAAAAGAATTCTTGTGAGAATTCTTTGTCTCACTACTTGCTGGCAAGTAAGTCTATCAAATTACCACTTAGCATTATAGTCTATTCTATTGTATAAATCATGTATGATAGATGTGTGATTTGCCTAGCATGAAGATAATTACATTTAAATAAATAGTCTAAACTCACGTAACCTGAGTTTATAAGGCTTTGTTTATAATAGAAAGAGCTTGGAAAGGGAATATCAAATACATAATGTTCAGTAGGTATTCAACCCAGCTGCTGGTACAGGGGCTTTTATTCTGAAATGAGCTTGCTTCTCCTTGTACATATGGGAGTGGATTAAACTGACCATGCAAACCATTTTTGTTGTGGACCATATCTCAAAATCTTACAGAATAATTAGAGCTGTAGCCTACCATGTTTCACAACACTTTCTTCCTAAGGACAGATTTCATTGTTAAGGCACACACCTAGAAGTCTGCACCTTCTTAACAGTCTCTTCAGCCCAGGTCGCCAGTCGCTCTCTGATGGCAGCTACACCTTGCCATTGGTGTCCCACCTGAAAAGTGTCTTCAACCTAGGCCCACAAAGTACATTAGCTGTGTGCTGCTTCACTTCACATCATCCCTGGGTCAAATCTGGCAAAGATTCAGGATCCCAGACGGCCGAGTTCTGACAGACGCACTCATGACCAACACACATTATTTCCACTGCATGGAAAGTAAGGCAGTGATATTTCATGTTTTAAGGACTTCTAGATCCACTTTAGAAAAAAAAAGGAGGGGGGAAAATTGCTATTGGGTTAAAAAACTATTCAAATGTGGTGAATTTTTAAAGCATGTACTACACAAAGAATGATTTATTTTAATTAATTATGTGCACGTATTGTAGTTTCACACCCTCTTTTCACTTGAGAGGTAAATGGTTGAAGACAGAACACTTATTATAGATTTTAAATCCTGCCCATGAGGATTTGGACTGATTCCACAGAACAGGTTCAGGTCAGCTAAGTTCTTCCCTTCAAAGCATCATGGGTGTCTCTGAGCATCATTGCAAGCTTGTTCTGGCAGTAAGCCAGGCTTCAAAAGCCTTTCACTGTGCAGTCACTGACTCACTAATGGGCAACTTACAGGCTTTCTGATTTTCCTTTCGTTTCATGTGTTCATTTGACATAAATTTAATTAAACCAAATCTGGTGTTAAAGGAAGGAGAGATAAAAGTGATATGTCACAAATTAAAGAACTGTGTATGATACAGGAAACATGATTTTTTTTTCTGTTCCTGTAAAATATTGTCAATTTTAGTAAGCTCACTACTTAAAGTCTGCAAAAAATGTGCGGATATGCATTATTAAGAATAATGGGCATCCAGGGTTAGATGAAGGTCTCAGCCCTGTATTCTCTGTAGTAAAACCTTTCAGAGAATTCTTATACTTTCTTTCATACCCACACTTCAGGTAGTCACCTCTTCACAGGATATGAGACAAGTTTGCCCTTCTGCCAGCTATATATCCATAGTTGTTAGATAGCTCAAAAGCATACAACAGCAGAAACATTAAAAGATCACTTATTAAATATAAAAAATCATCATTTTTCAAAGGCCTCTTTTGGTTTTTACTTAAGGCTAAGGAGGTGATAGTGAAAATGAAAAATATCATGCCGTTAAAAAGGTTTCATTTAATTGCTTTGAATGTTGCTTTAGGAAACATCGAACTTTCTTTTTGTTCTTTTTAAAAGTCCTTTTTTTAAAATTAAAAGAAAATTCAGACTGGAAATATACTAATGTGAATTGAAAGGGTATTTGCAAGCTGCCCAGAGATGTTCTGAACTAGTCATATTCAATGGGGTTCCAATACTGTAATTTCATAAGAACTATATATAAGTTCTAGCACTGAAAGCATTAGCACCACAGGAAAAAACATGAACAGTGCAAGGAGGATCTAATGACCAGTGAGCAGTTTTGCAAAGTCTCATATTTGCTTATGTGATCTATAAGCTATGAATGCATAATTCATGTATGGGCCAAGTTGTTGTGGTCGAACTGGCTATTTGTCTTAGCATCACCTCTCTGTCCTCCTTTCCTTTATAGATGCCCCTGTTAGTCTGGTTTTTGTTTTTTTTTTTTTTTTTTTCCCCAGGTGGGTGGGTGCTCAATGATAATTTCTGCAGCTTCTAACACCTAATTATGGTGGGCTGCTAACGTAAAGGAGACCACCCCACAAACGACCGAATAGAAGGTGTCCTTGGGCAGCCTGCGCTGAAGGTGGTTTTTTTAGTGTTTTCCACAGCTATGGTCCCTGGCTGCTCTCTGACTCCTGCTTAGGGCAAGAGGAGAGTGCATATTGCCCCTTAGCAGCCCTTGCTGCCTCTGGGGAGAAAGCCTCTCTGCAGCCCACTGCCTGGGCAAGCAGAGCCAATGAGAGAGAACTTCTGCAGAGTACCGACAAAGGGTCCTTCAGCACCCTGTAATCTCCCCATCTCTTACCCAAAGCTTTTTTCACATGAAGATCCTTCAGGATGGAAAGGAAGTATCTTCGAAGAAAATAATCAGAAATGCTTTTGTGCAGAGAAAATACTTCCAAGACATAGTAAAAATGATGAAAATAGAGTATATAGAACTGAATGTTATTGGACTACTGCAAAGTCTTTGTCCTGCTCTGTTGAAGGATTTTCTTTTCCTTTTGTTAATGAGTCAGAAGAGTCTTGCATTTATTATATTCAGAGACTTTACTCTGAAACATGAGCTTCTTTAATTTTTAAAATCTTATTTCTCAACTAATTGTTCTAATAGTTTGCATAGTTTAAGCCAAAGACACATATTTCAAGAAGCAAAAATTTTAATTCCGTAGAATTATTTTGGAAACCTAAATGTATACATGAAATTAGGACATGTTTATGCTTGAGTAATTAAAAAAAAAAAAAAAGCTGTTTCATTTAAACAGACAATTTCCCATCAACCTAACTCCCAATGGGGATAAATTTAGCATTTGATATAAGCAAAAGTGTTTAGGGTACGCTTTTGTAAAGCAACTACTGCTGCTTATGTGCCCAGCTCATTTTGACTTCCAGTGCTCAATTCCCCTGACACTCAAGAAAATCCTAATTTGTTTTCACAGGTAAAATACTAAATGTGTAATGAAAAAGGAGAACATTAAAGAAAAATATAGTTACAATATAGGGCTATCTTTGCTACAGACTGTAAAAGCTGCAATCACATAGTGTGGCAGAGTTGATGATCTTTTTAAGAAAGGGCTATTTTTTATGGCTATTTTAACACTGTAACAATGTAGGCCCTGATAAAATTATACTGGGAAAGCAAGTGGCTATACCTGTTCCTCCTAGTTCAAAAACTCCTATACTGTGTGTCTCTGAGTAAATCTGATAGAATATAAATTTATACTGTTTTATCTATTCTTGTTGTGTGATCCTGGAGATTTATCAGAGTGAAGCAGTTTTTACTACAAGGGCTTCATCCATAATTATTTATTGATGTTAGACTCAGAAAGAAACAGAGGACACAAACATATGACAGTCTACATATTGCTTTGTCTTCTTTCACAATCTATTTTTAGACAGGCTTAGCAGAGTTAGGCAGAGGCATCCTGACATTTAAAAAGCTTATGTTAATCCAGAAATGCTTCACCTCTTTATAAACATTGGGACAAAGAGGGCACCATTATCAGACTGCTTTGTGTGCTGCATTTCCTCCATGGAGAGCAACAACGCCAGCCTGTGAGGCCTTTTCTGGATCCATCTCCAGACCTTCTCTCTCTCAGAGTACTCCTTCACATTAGTAAGTTACTTAGAAGAAAAAACTAGTTACTTAGAAGCTAAAATTCTGTTAAACCTCTAGAATGAAAAAATTAAGTAAGAAATAAGCATATCAACTTAGTTTTCTGGAACCTGCAGTGGAGAGCTGATGTATAAATCTTATAACCTTCAAAGAGGAGGATAAAAGTAAAATCTGGTATTACTAAGGATGAGAGAGCAAGGGAACCTTTGTTTATAGAGTTTAAAAAAAAAAGACAAAGACGTGATGTAAAACAAATAGTAGCAGACAGTTTATTTAAGCTAATATAACTAAGACACAACAGAATTCTAGAAATATTACCTAAAAAAAAAACAAACAAAAAACCCCCCAAAAAAACTACTAATTTGTATCTATGCACTTAACCAAAATAATGGTGTTCAGTTCAGAGACAATAATAATATCTAGATTTAATATTCACATATTTTGCCTCATCTTTCAACACTGCTGCCTGCCCTTTTATACAGCAGGCATCATCAGGGGTTTCTGCTCTTTCTGAGAGTCTCAGGGCAGTTTCTGTGATGTAGGAATTCATATGCTACTGCTCTTTTTTCTTGGCCAATGTACTTTCCAAATACAGAATATGTAAAATTTTGTACATTCTCATTTCATATTTAGGTATTCTGTCTTTACTTTCTTTCCTGATATGTAAGTAGATCAAACAATTAAAAGGCCTTTAAAGAGATAAATAAAACTGTATAATTTCTCTGTTCACCTCTGAAGAAAGCTATGGTAGTGTACACCAAGGTTTGGGGGCTTTTTTTGATAACACTGTTTACTGTATAACAAGAGCAAAATATTATTATTGCTACAGAAAAGGCCTTTTGTCCCCCATGGTTTCCATTAACACTATTGTCAAATGTGACTACATGTTTCGTATTTTTCTATTTTCTCTTCCATCTGAACAGCCGAGTTGTTCTGCCTCTTCTGCATTTGTACTTTTAAGTGGAAATCAATAATAAATATTAGGGTAAGAAAGGGGAGTATTCTATGAAAACTGCATATCCCTCCCCTTCAACAAAAACCACAAAGGCTATTTATATCAAACTTGCTGTCCCTGATCTTCAATATGTTCGTGACATTCTCACCTCCCCTTCAGCAGTGACACTGTAGCAGGTCTTCACCCATTGTGCTTAAATACAGTCTTTTACTAAAACTCTTGCTCCTGTCCCTTGCCAGAAGGCATGATCTATTTTAAGGTTAGGTGGAGGTAGGCACTAGAGAGCTGTTACTGTACTCTGACATCAGGAGTGGGAAGCTAATGATTTATGGTTAAAGTGGTGCAGTGGAACTTCAGAAAGTCTTGAGAGTTCATCCAAAAGCACACACCCCACCATTTGTTTTAAACAATAACTTAAAGTCAAAACAACTTTGTAACCAAGGGCTAACAAAGCTCCACACAACATCCTCTCAGGAGGAAATGCTTTTTGTCAATGTTAAATTTGGCTTAAAATTTGCTCCCTTAGAATGTTTACAGAACGAAAGCCTCAGATTTTATACAAAACAAGCAAAGTAATTAGTTTCAAAGGATTTTGAATCATGACTTTGTTATCTACAGGTCAAAAGTAGATGACTTGCTTCCTGAAAACACACTACTTTATCAAGAAGGAATACCTGGTTCAAGGAAGTCTCAGGAAAAAGGACTGAAATTCTTTTAAAAATTGCATAAGATTTGATTATCAAATTCTCCTGAAACCATATAAGATGATACCTTTAAGAAGTCAGAAAGGCTTTAGGCAAGAGAGACAAGAATGTGATAGGAAAGGAAACTCATGTTTAAAATACCCATAAATCAGAGTAAGTAGAGCACACATGCAGCAATACTCTGAAGTTTCACAAATTACACTGTTATCACTGTCTTTTCTTCTCTCCTACTGTGTGGTTTAATCACTTGTCTTTAATTGGACTATAAAGATATCGTGTCAAGGGCTATGTTTTCCTGTATGTGTTTTTACAAAACCTAACACAGTAAATATTTATCTTCCTGGGGCATTTAGGTAATACTTAAGACTAGTCTACAGACTCTTTTCAGAATATTATATAGCCACCTGCAAAGCTGGTCAGATAATGACAATATCTGAATAATTTATTTTAAGTAAAAGGTTCTAATTAATCAGATAAATTAGCAGCAATTAATAATTTAAGAAATCTAACTGTAGGGAGCAATCTTTTACTTGCAGGAGAATGAACCTGATGACCCAAGATCTTTCCAATTTCTAGGAAACAAAAACTTTTTAAAGTCCGTGACAACCAAGAATTTTTGCATAACCTCGTCTAAACCCACAATCTTCCCAAAGGCAGAATGAGACAGATGAGAAAGGGCACCATAAGGGTTCCCAAGAGACTCAGAAAGCGGAAACTATGTGCCAGTACCTCTGCAGGAAGGTTTTTTCTTGAAACATTGGAGAAAAGCTGCAAAGTCAGCTTGTATTCTTTCCCTCTCACCTACCACCATGTAAGAAGCTCCTTCCCCCAAATCCCCATATATAACAAACTTGAAATGGTTATATGCCTGCATGTACAGCAGACCTACCCCCTTCACTACAAAGTGCTTGCATTTTGGCAACCATGGCTTCACTACCCACTCCCTCTGTTTTGACCATCCCTTACCCAAAAAGAAAAAAAAACAACACAAAAAACCAAGCATTTTTAATTCTGCACATTTAATTAATGCATGTAATAGCATATTTCAACAGTGAATTGAACACATTCGTTCAATGAAATAAGCAAAAGCATTATCTACTCATAAGTATTCTCTGAGCAGAAGGCTAAATTTTCCTGAGTGTTTTAGCTACTACACATTTTTCACTTGGTACTAGTTAGTATCAAAATACTGAGCTTCTCTGTGTCTGGACTGAGGGCTGAACAAATCTGACAACTAAAGCAGTTGGACTGTGCTGATGAGCTCAAAGAGAGCCAAACATCTGTCCCCATTTTGCTGTTGCATGTTCCAAACAGACATTTATGCATTAAATCCATTTATCAGACAATACATTATGTAAACCAAGACATAGCCTATCACCATAATAGGATATATAACTAATAAGGGAATATGAAAGATTGCTACTTCAATAAGATATTCATATCAAAACACAAACCATTTTGCCATTTGATTTATCTTCAATACTTTTCTTCAATATTTTTAACCTTGTATAAACAAGACAAGAAAAAATATAAGATATATTCACAGTTATGCAGAATGTCCTCCTCCATTTAAGATTACAAAAAATGTTCCCTCTGTTCGGGGCTACAGAAATGAG
This sequence comes from Nesospiza acunhae, assembly GCA_013398715.1. NCBI lineage: Eukaryota > Metazoa > Chordata > Aves > Passeriformes > Thraupidae > Nesospiza > Nesospiza acunhae. The sequence continues at coordinate 148,180 of VZSU01000201.1, read as the reverse complement.
ATAGCTCTGTCCTCTGCTCTAGTTCCAGTGTGACTTTCATCCTGAGAGATTTAGGAGGATTTTGTTTACCTGCAAGCCCAGAGCATTGCCTCCTCCTTGCAGTACATTCTGTAATGAACTTTTAAACATTCTATTGCTGGTAGGTACAGAAAGAGATTGCATCAATGTCCCCATCCCAAGTTCCATTAGGCATATGTGTTTCTGTTTAAGATGTTTAACAAGAATTTTGAGGAAAGAAGGGGTGCCTCTATTTAAGAGGATATCTCTTTGTGCATATTTCTTTCTTATCGGCAAAGCCATGAGAAGATGTACTAAGTGTTGGATGATGTCAGAATTAACCACCCTTGAAATAAAGTTCTGTTTCCAAGTCAAAAAGGTGTTTCAGTATTATAATTATGCTAAAATGGCAAAGAACTATTACAGCATATTTTCGAGTTCACTGAGTGTGGATGAGAGAGCAGATTGACAACAAGTCTTTTGCAGGACTGGGACCCACACAAGGTTTAATATGAAAAGAACTCGCTGTGAAAACCCTCCAGTTCCACTGGCAATAGTTCTGAGGACAAATCTAGATCAGCTTAGCAACTTCCTGATTCAAATCCTTCAATTTTTCCCTTACTTCAGGAAGTTTCATTTTCATAAGACCAAAATACTTCAGTCTAACTAAAGTATTTGGGCTTTAAAACTCTTGAGGTAGAAATGGTGAATGCTGAGCAGGAATTACTGATTATTGCCTCATGCATGAAACCTTATGGTATATTGATATACTGAGCAAATTAATTTAGTTTGTTATTTACTTTACTGAAGTCTTTTTTATGTTAAACCACGATGTAAATGTCGGGGATGATGTGCAAGCATCAAGGAAAGAATATTGATACAATAGGAACCAGGAAACCAAGATCTGAAAGAAATTTTTGTCTAGAAGTCACTATCATGACAATTAGATTTTTAATGACAAAAAGTCAGTTAAATGAACAGTGATAACATTGAAAGAAGTATCCATCATGAATCACCTTTAGCATGATAGTCAGCTATAAAGATGTGGAAATTTAGTAGTTTAGATAAGAAAACCATCCCTTTAAAGGATTTCTAAACAATGAAAAAATATCTTGATTTTAGTATTGTCCTACTTCTAGGACAGTATACTAGTTGGGTCTGAATTCAGAAAAAATAAGAGAAATATTTAGCTAAGTCAGAAATATATAAAGAAAATTTTTTATTATCAAAGGAAAGCTAGATAAGGCAAAAAATTGCAAAACAAAATAGAACAAAAGAAAGCAAGAAAAAAATGATGCTGTCTGCTTGCATTTTATATTGACAACCAGTAAAAAGTTTAAAAACTGTTAACAGCAGGAAAAAAATTGTTTTAGAAATACCAGTATAGAGACACTTCTTGAAATGGGCTACGACATTTCTAAATTCTATATGTTGATAATACATTTTGTGCAAATTATGCATTTCATAAACAACAAGCAGAAAACTCCAAGTAAGCTACTGCAGAAATTATTAATTTTCAAAAGAGATATGCAGTAAAGTGTTTTCAGTACACCCTTAAATAGTACTCAGAATAATTTTAAAAATAATTTAGACTTAGAATAATTTATTCTAAATTTAGAATATTTAGAATAAAGACATTGGTTGTATAAGCTTTTGCAATGGTTGCTATGCATTTCTTAAGTTGGTACAAAACTGAATTCTGTGAACAAGTAAGTGTAGTACAAATAATCTTGTGATCAATAATGCAAAAGTGCAGACACCTTACATTTTCCTTTGGTTGGCAATTCCTCTATTTTACTAACTCAGTGTAAAAAAGCTAGGGAAAAATATATATATTAAGATAAAAGACCATAATGCATTGCACATAAAAATAGCTGACAGGGCATAAAAACACACAGAAAAAAAATTCTTCTTATCTTCTGAAATACAGCTTAAATTTTCTGTTCAGTCTATAGGACTGTCCAATCATTTTCCCAAGTGAGCTTCACAGAACTGTGGCTGATATAGTCCCTACATCTAAATGAAGGGGGGAAATTCTAGAGGAGAAAAGGGCCATAAATACAGTATTCTTTTACAGATTTTAGCTGAACATCAGGCATTACACCTTCAGGGCAATCTTTTTAACAAAAACTCTCTTAGATGGGCATGTCTGGAAATACTAAAAGCACTTGGGCTAAGAATGTCAGCACTAAAAATACAGAAGTGGCTGGAAATGCTGTTGTGTGTCAACCTTTATTTGTCCTTTAAACCAAGAAAAAGGAACAAATGTATGCCTGTAGGCCAAAATGCAGAAGCTTGGGATTTTTTTCCTCCTCTCCCTCCAACTTGCATGATTTTTTTTCAATGAATTGTAATAGGAGGTTCAGATGACAAAAATTACAGTGGTGTAGCCAAGAAAAATACCCATGGGGCTTTCTGCTTCCCTTGTGCCCAGCCTGAACTATCAGATCAGCCTTCTGGACTCAAATGCAACACTGTCAATAGGAATACATCATCTTTTCTGTGGTATAGAAGAGCTGTCGGTTGCAATTCCCATTATTCCAAGGCCAGGATTTTCCATTAGTGTAGCCACCTGCTGGGTTTCTCTACTCAGGTTTAATGGAGTCTGAATTTGAATTTATCACCATCTGTGGGAAGACAGGAAATGAGAGGAGCATCACTAATTCCTTTCTTCATTTACTAAGCATAAGCATAATCTTTATAAGGAGATAGGCAGAAGCAGCAGTGATCAGGGAGACGGAGAGAATATTTTAACTCATACTGACATCAGAGTTCCAGACCAAGCAAAATGCAGTCTGTTCATGAGTCAATTCCAGCAAAAAAAAGAATTTTTTTTTTTAAATTTCCTATGCAATGTTGTACCAAAACATGCTGATATGGGATATTATTTCATTTTTGCTTCTAAGGAGGTCTCTGAAGACTTAATAATTTAGACCATAAAAAAAAAAAAAAAAAAAAAAAAAAAAAAAAAAAAAGGTTTGGCATCTGAATAAGTTCTCAGAAAGAGTTAAGAATACTGAATGATGGTTTTTTACCACAAATGGACTAAAATAATCTGTTTGCACATTTTGTTCTTGTTTTCCTGTCCCAAAAGAAAAAAATCTGAAACAAAAAGATTAGGGAGAGGAAATTAAAGCATTCAGTAGAAACAACAGTTCAAGGGCAACATGAAAATCTTCAAAAATGAAACAAAAAGAAGAATTTCTGTATCATTATAAAAAGGAATATGTTTTTATAACAGAACACTCAAACCAGATGAAATTGATGTTGTTTCCTTTTTAAGTATAACAACAAAGAGTCTTTGTGATGCTTTCATACAACACTGCAGCTCAATTTGGAGTCATAAGCGGTCCAGGAATCACAACTCCAATCACTTAACTATGTACTTTGTTGTTCCTACATGTTGAGGTTGAGGTCTATGCAATTCTCTGGTTTGAACATAATTGCTACTTTAGAATGGACAGAAGAGAAGGTGGAAATTTAAATGTAAATTTCAAGAAACCTTACGTGATGGCCATTTGCCATTTCAAAGGAGCACTGACATCCAATCTATATTTGTAAAAGGTTTTTTTTTTTGAGTTTGAGCCTTTCTCATTAATTTTTCTCCATGTTTATAATCTTTGGATTTATGATTTTGAACTTGTGAGGATGCTCTCTTGACATGTGGGTCGACAAAAGAATGTGACTAACCTAGATAATTTAAAAGAATGTTATTTATTGCTGGGAATAATTACAAGTTGAGAAAAAAATGCAAAAACCCCCTCTACACAAATAACCATTAAATGTTTTTCCCCTTCCTTTTCTTTTTACTTTTAAACTACCTACATTCCTCTTCTATTGAAGGAATTTCGTGCATTGCACAAAATTGAAAACCTTTAAGTGTGTGCTTCTGATGAAAATCACATGACACAGGGTCTATAATGAGGCAGAGGACAAAATAATCTCTGATTGTTTGATACCTTGATGAATAAACTGGATGATTGAGTTTAATTTGTTTCATTGCAGTATTGATTGTTAGCTGATTTGTCATTTTTTTTGGAGACCTCTTGGTCTTGTCATACCACCAAATGTTGCAACGTGGCTGATAATACTACTACACTTTGCTCTGCAGACTAAGTTTAGCCACAGAAATGACTCCTGATAATTCTTTCATGATTTGGTTCAATTATAATTGGCTCCCATTTTTGTCTCATGCCTACTGTGGATTTGTCCAGGCTTAAAAATCAATAGTGAAGCGCTAGGGTGTACATTTTGCTGAAATTACAGCTTTGTCATTAAATGTTATGAATTGCCTTTGATCATAAGCATTTCAAGATTTGGTCACTGTTTTTCATTTAGTTTTTAGGGTTATTGTGTGACCGTAAGGTACCTTAGAGATGGGTAGAGGATACATTTAAATGTGACAAAGCTTTTTTTTTTTTCCCAAGAAGATAGGCAGATCATCAGGTTCTTGCAGTGAACATTAAGTCACTGGGAAAAAAAATCCAGCAAGAATATGAAGAACCTAATACGCTAAGAGAAAAAAGAGACATGTATTCCCATGGAAAACTCTGATGAAAGTCTTTTATACTAAAGGTTTCTGTGGTTTCTGATTTACTAGAGCTGAAGTCTACCAAACTTTTTCACCCAGTTGATCTGTTTTTATCAGTGAGTTATTTTTTATCTGCTTCTAGGACTAGAAGGATGACGAGGACATAAATGTTATCTATTCATTGTCTGAAGAATTTGAAACACAGTTTGAGCATCTTGCTTTTTTCTGACACTGTAAAAGTATCTGGGTTGCAATACAACACCACTCCACATCTGAAGGCATAGGAGTATTTTAAAGGCTTGTGTATGTATGAAAGATTCAGAGTCCAAGCCTGCACCTGATATGCATGCATGAACCTCAGTAACAGGGAAGAAAAACAAGTAAGGAGAAGACAGCAAACTCAAGGGGTAGTTAACCGTGGCTTGCCTGTTTTGTATGATGTCACACATATGGTTATTGTTATTCATACTGAGGGTGGCAACTTCAGTGATTCAAGACCAACACAAGAAAATCTGTCAGCTCTAGTTAAATGAACATTGTTATTACCTCAGGTCAAGCAGATGGAGGGCAAACTTCTCTGTTGGATTCTGCTGCTCTTTAATTAGTGTCCACATTTGTTATGTCAACATGATGCATCATGTTTAGTTTAAAGGTTTGTTTTATTCCTAATAAAAAATGCTTATAAAATTGAATTTCCTACAGTCTAAGAGTTGATCTGGAAACTGGGGACCTGTGATGGATGAAGATTCCTTCAGTTACATTTTGGAAGAAAACAGTCAAAATAAAATGTATACTTCCATAGCACTACACATATATTCTTCTTCTGTTTTCTTCTTGAAATAATTCTTTAATACATTTTTAGGAACTCTTTGCCTATCAACAATTCTTTTTAACGGAGGAGAAAATGTTTCTTCTTTGTATCTATATTGCTATATTTGAACTGGTAAAACAAATAGACTAAAATAATTTTGCATTCAGTAAAACCTTTTGTTATGTTTTATCTGGAGGGAAAAGAACCCCCTATCTTGTAAAGCACTTCCTTGGAAAGTTTTTCTTCATGCAGAAATCATGATTGCCCCATCATGTGTGCAGAGACTCCTTCACAGAAGATTTATTTAAAAATTAGAATGAATAAAAAGGCTGGAGAAACATTTCATGTTTTTCACTTAATTCTGGGAAGCAAAAGAAATCTTTCAGTAACTGCCAAAATAACAGACGAAGAAGACTGAGGCTTCATAGAAGCAGAAAATAAACAAAAAAAACCCACTTCACAGTGCAATGTTATTAAATGGTTGGAAGTTTCATATTTACTCCTTGGAAATCAGTGTTTTACAATATTTTCAGGCATTTAATGTTGCAACTTTGAAAGGTTTATAAGGACGAGGTTTTCTGACAACTATGCAGTCAGCATTAAGGAATCTTTTTCATCTCCTTTGTGGGGCTTAGTCCTTATTTGGGGGCTGTAAAACCTGCCCTCAAAAGGGTTGATGTGTTGATTACACATGGAAAGGAACTGTAGACAGGCTGTGCAAGACAGGTTTTATGTGGTCTGTAGCCCTACGAGATCTCTCCAAGTGAAGTGAGTATTCAGAAGTGAATCAATGAAAGGTCATAGTGGCTTTTGCATGTGATCAATGTCTCTTACAAAAGAGAAAAATAAGTTTTATCTCATATAGTCTCATTAGAATAATGACTTCCTTTCATTCCTTCTTTTAAATTATCCTTCCTACTACATCCTCCCTACAAAAAAGAAAAAAAAGATCATTTTGGAGGATCAGATATAGCTGTCACAATAACAATAAATTTTTAACAGATTTCCTCAAAGGTATCACCATAATGTTAATGCGTACAGATATATATCTCAAGATTTATTACAAGGACACATTTTTCAAAATATTTATAAATAATATTAATATTCTTTATTACTTTAATATTCTTTAGCTTGTTTACATATAACCTTAAAAAAGTTTCCATTCACTTCTTATAAAGTTTCTATTCACTTCTTATTTGAATTTTTCCATTTTGCAAATGAAGGATCTTTCCTGGTAAAAGGACTGATTTCATTGGAAGTTAAGAAAAGAAACAATTTCAAATCTGGAGTGGAGTTAGAGGAAAGTGAACGTAAATATGCTCTTTCCTATTCAAACATGTTTGGCTTGATCAATTATATCTTCTACAGAAACCCAAACAAAGTCATGAGAGCCTGATTACATAAAAGAGATGAAGGATTTCTGTTTGACATTGTAATAATCCTGTAGGCTGACTGTCCTGAGAAATTCAGAGTGTGGAGATAAGTTTGTTCCTTGTCTCTCAGCTTTGTAGTATTTCGCATTTCCTTGGGTCCCCTACCCCAACTCTGCTCTGGGATTCCTGGCCGCACTGGACCTTTACCTCTGCTGTCAATCCTCCATGCCAGCTCTGCTCAGCCCTACTTACTGCTGTTTCCTACAACTCAGGTGAATGGAAGGAAACATTCTTTGCCTCTCTTTCCTTTGCTCTTGTTTGTCAAGTGTCTTTTGAAGCTTTGTGTGTCCTGAGATTAGGTTATACCTAGGAACTCAATCCAGGATGTAAGAAAAAAATAGAATATTCCCAGATTACCATATTTTTACTAGTAATTTCAGCATGAAGTCCCACACTTGGAACATCAGAAAAACTAAATGTCAAGAGGAGTGAATAAAGAGAAGGAGAATCTAGTTTCTACATGTCATGTCTAGAAACATCATTTATCTTTGTTTAATAATAGCATGATATTTTATGATACTGGACCTATATAATTGCAAGTAACATAATAGATTTGGGTGTTTCCAATCTCCCTAATCTCCATCATAAGCCATTTTGGTCATCACAAGTCATACCAGTTCCTCTGATTAAAAAAGTACACAGAAGGCTGCAACTTTGAAAACCATAGTGTTTTGTAGATTTCCCATGTAGAGGAAATGGATATACACCGGGTTTTTCAGACTGTTTTCCCTGACAGCTTTCATAGAAATTAAAAAGAAAAAAAAATACTAAAAACCCCAAACAGCTATGTAAAATGTTCCCTTCAGTTACAAAAAAAAAGGAATAAGGTTGTTTTGTATTATGACATTTAAAAGATGGCTCAGAAAAATTAGAAGGCAGTGGTTTCCAGGCTTAAGCTCCTAACAGAATAGCTTCCTCTGTTGATCTTCCTACTGAATATCTATTTCAGTTTTTAGCTGCACCCATCTCTGAAGTCTTTTACCATGTCTCACTGTTTATTCAGAGAAGAACCTTATTCCCTCCTCTGCTGCTGCAACCTTGCTAAAGACTTGAACAAATAGCTGCTTATTAATTTCTCCCAGGTTTTTATCAAGTGCACATATCTAATTAATTTTCCCAAGCTGGTATTCTTCCCTTTGCACAGTTAAAAGTATTTGGGAGAATTTGTGAGAGCTTGCAAAGGGAGGTGACTTTAGAACTCAGTAAAAGGTGAGAAGCTGATTGCTAGTTGCTTCATCTGGATTACTTATGGAAGTTTGAAGATAAATATAAAAGGTGAGAAGCTGATTGCTAGTTGCTTCATCTGGATTACTTACGGAAGTTTGAAGATAAATGGAGTCATAATTTTTCTGTTAATATTTCAGGGTTCTTTAATTATGATATTGCATGTGAAGCATGCACATTGATATGTATGTAGTAACTTAAATTTTTTACTGACTGAAAACCTTGATACAGATCAATAGCACATCAAGAACTATTTTAAAAGCATTTGATGTTATGTATGGCCTCTAGTGAAATTATTACTTTTTTCACCAGAAAAATGACATGGAACATTACATTGCCTTTGAATGTATAATTAAACATATAAATGTATTTAATATTGAAGTTAAATTTGTGTATGTAGGTACAAAATAGAAGGATACAAAGCACATGTTTAATGAAATCTCAGCACTCCTTTTGCTTGTGAACAATCTTCATCATATATTCTTCATACCTGCTCAGGTCTTCTGTCCAGACTACTTTCTCTTTATTTCCTCTTGGAAATTCCTAACAAGGAAAAAATATTTTTATTTTAAATCAGTAAACAATTGATATCACTCATTTTATCAAGGAAATACAGTTTGTCTTTGCTACTATCAAAGAACTCTAATAGATTCTGTATCACTAAATTAGTGTAATTCACAAGATTGTACTGGGAGATATTTCACAGAGTCACAACATTGCTTGAAATATTTTTAATACAGCTTATCTAATTACGCCTCTGTTAAAACTTTGCTATTACCATTTCAAAATTCAGTATATACATCAATAGTTCTTTGATTGGAAACTGAGGTTTCAGATCAGTACATTTCACAGATTCCGAGGCAGAGCATCCTTGCTTATAGAACAAAGAACCTTTGGAACTAAAAAAAATTGCTACAGGAAGAAATTAGAGCATAAATACTCAGACAAGAGCCTATGGAATTAATTATGTGAATGAAAGAAGATGCTTTTTAAACATCTGTGCCTAAAAAGAAATGCTGGGCAGTAGGAAGGTTTATATTTAATGTCTACAGTCAGTGGATCAACAGCATCAAAAAAGGAATATGCTGGTCCCCAAAATTATATAAACTCATGGGGTTTCCTAACCACCACCAGAGTGTAAATATTGCACCTGTATTTAAAAGTAATTTTTTAGAAAAAAAAGAAAGATAAAAGTGTGTCAAAATACCCTTTATCAAAGACTGGAAGGTTAAAGAGCTGCTCTAGATAAATTTTCTATATACAGCAATAAATGTGGGAAGAGGGGAAGGGAAAGGAAAGATATTTAAAAGGCCATAGGAAATGGCAGCAAGTACAGAGGCGAATTGAAAAGGGCAATTCTAAAAGGTGGCTAACTCATGGGAAGATATTTGAGACTAACCTAGCTGGATATGTTGGGACCTCCATTCTCTCTCACTAAGTCAACAAAAAGGAATTAGAATCTTTAACATCTTTCTACATTTTAAAATACAGAATTTTATTACTTTCTATTATAAGCAATATTTAGGTTATTTACAAGCAATTGCTTTCCCTAAAAGAACAGTTTTTTTCCTTAAATTCCAAGAGCAGTGATAATATCAAAGTTGATTTTTAAAAAAACAAATAGTTGCACTTGCGGCTTAGAGGACTCTGCCAAATATAACATTATTGTATGGGGGGGAATGGTAAGAGTTTTTCTGTCTATACTGATCATTATGATTAGAACTTTCTAATTCTAGTTTTGTAACTAAAAGTGTTTATAACTTAGTGTATACTCTGTAAGCTACATTTTCCAAAGGAAAAATATTTCTGACTTTAACTGTAATTATAGAACAGATATATAATTACAATGCAGAACCTAAAATCTCAGTCAATTAAGGTCAACAAAGTAGAAAACTAAAAGTTCATAAGCTGTAGCACATCAGCCCTTGCTGGACTCTACCACTTTGCCATATGGAGGAATAGACTAATGTATTTGAGAAACCAGGTAGCTAGAAACAGGTTATTAATTTTTTTTTTTTAATTTTCAAATTAGAGAAGCACCTAAACATTAGCACTTTGGATTCTGAAGCTCAATTGCAAAATAAAAATGGCTGAAACAAGTCTCAAAAATAATGATCATATTATAGCAATACTCTTCTGTAATACAAAATGCCAAATCAAAGTAACAGAGGGGGGAAAAAATTTCTAAATCTATTTTATAGAAACTCTCTACTATTGCTATTAACTTGTTCTGAGAGGGAAAAAAAAGTATGTTCACAGACATCACCCAAATGCTTCAACAGTATTTACTGAATAGATTTTATTTTACTCTTTCAACAATTGTTGATTAAGAGTTTGACATTTTTTTAAAGTCTGGATTTTTCTAAGCTATATTGACCATTGGGGAAAATAAAAGAAAAAAGTCTTTGAATTTTGGTAAATATTTATTGTGTCAATTATTTAATCTATTTCTTACTCAGCTTCTCCCTGCAGAGCTTCTTTCATCCATAAGCTATTTATTAAAACAATGTCTATGTTGTGCTGACTTGCATGATCCCTCTTCATCTGTCTAACTCTATAACTCTTCTGTGTTTCTATGAAGCTCTAATCATCAAATACACTGTCCATCTCCTATACAACAGCCAAAACAATAACAGGTCAATGGTTCAGTTCTCTCTGCATTGTCAGTAGTCCTGGTGCTTTGGCTCTCTTGGAGTATTCTCATTTTAAGGTATGGCCACACTCTTTGGTGCTGCAGTAACAGAAGCATTAGCAGGCGTGTTTTAGTTCATGCCTTATTCATTTCTATTCTAAATTTAGTTATTGTGCTGCTTTTAGTTTAACCAGAGAGGTAATTTAAGCACTGTTCCTATCTTGAAAGAAATTTCAGTCTTAATGTCTGTTTCAGCAAGATGGAAAAGCATGTACCTAATTTAATAAGTAACTATTAATAAATTCTTAAAGAACTGAAAAAGAGAAGAAAAGAGAAAACAAAAGCAGCATGATTAAAATGTACACTCCAGCCCCGTACTACTGCAGCAGAGTGTATGAATGAGAAAGTGTTCAGACTACAATCTACTTAAGCCAGAAGCATGGCAGGTTGGAACTAAACAGCTTTTCAAAGCTTAACAATTGCTTCTTGATTACAAAACCTGTGAGAGGTGTCTTATAACATTGGTTAACAATTATCAACAATATCCTGATCGTATGCCTCTGTGGACACAGAAATATTATGTACTGTTCCCTGAAACAGCGAAGAAACTCATACAATCCCTTTTTCATCAAAATGTAACATTGAAAAAATTACTTGTGTTCATCTTATGGTGCTCATCTTATTGTCTGCTCTACACGTCTCATCAATAATCTGTAGAATATTGTGAAAGTTAGAGATGTCAGTCTGTAATTTCAAAATGCCTGCTGTCTCCAGACCAGAAAGAGCATTTGAAGATCCATCCTAAAAAGCACAGTCAATAATATTGTTCCTTAGGCATAGGAGACCAGTGAGTATCACAGCCTTACCTTTATAGAGCACATATGTAGGAAATAAAGAGTTTTCTCAACAGGGAAATAAATTATACCTTTCACTTCTTTTCTTCTGCAAAAAGAATTCCAAAAAGATCTATTTTACATAGGAGGTTGATAATGTTTTCATTTATCTGTTGCAATGGAGCAATACATATATTATTATATATATTACAAACAATTAACACCTGTTCTTTTCAAAAAAAGATAGCTCTCTCAAAAAGAACCCTGTGATTTGAAATATATATGTAGTGATTGAAGGTCTGCATGAGCTCAGTAATCAGCAGATTATCAGCCAAATATCCACTGGGAATAGTTAAAGGACCTTAACATTAAATACATGTAAATATTTCTCAGATTTGTTGTCCAAATAAATAATAACGAAATTAAAAAACAAAAACATCTGAGACTAGTGTTGCCAGACAAACTTTTTGCTCAGCTGATTTTAATACAATGCTTATTTTGCAAAACCATTAGTCCATGGAACTGCACAATAAAAATGGCATGATACATTAAACAAGAAAAGGCACAAAATGGTGACCCAGCCCTGGTATGCCAGCTCAGCTCCAAATTTGGAAAGTAACACCAGTTACCAAGCAGTGAGCTGTGACCCTGGGTTCTGGGACCACTAGAGACCATCAGAGGGACTCCTGGGACAGATGGACGTGTACACAGTGGGATGGGAGCTTACGTTAATGATTTTGGGGAAATGCTTATCACATGTATGTTTATGCTGGAAAATTCAATGAATGTGTATGTAAAACACAGTACATGCACAGGAGCTTTTTCTCTATACTTGAGATGCACGACAGGTGGAGATATCCCCCACACATCCAGAGCTGTAACAAGCATGCTTGCTACTTAATGATGCCTTGGTGTTAAGGAGTTTTTGACCATATTTCGGCAACAGTTTCTGGCAACACAGATAGTACACTACTCCAGAATTTCAATGGATCTGAGGAATCACTTGGAAAGATTTGGCCAAGTATTGTAGGAATTGGTGTCTGAAATACACTTTGAACAATCACAGAAACTGGCCTGAGTCTGGCACCCTAAATTATACAATCAGTACGCAATCTCTAAAGAAAAGGGATATTGGTAAAAGGAATATTCACCCAGGCTGAAATTGGTGAAATCAGACGGGAAACCTAAACCTGGCTCTTCAAACCATCGAGCTCATGACCTTAAATGAAGATCAAGAATCCCCCTGAGGGAGACCAGGGGAATCATCCTCATCTAATCATTCCTACATTATAGCTAGGGAAGGAAAAGATAGATTTTTTTTTAATTGATCCAAGAGCAACTTACTCAGTATTATCAGAACCCGTAAGCACTGTGGATGTGAAAAGGAGAAAAGGTAGTAGGCCTTTTTTACAAGCACTACCATTTAAAATAGGAAAACAGTGGGGGGCACATCAATTTTTGTATATCCTGGAATGTCCAGGGTCCCTTACGGAAAGAGATCTGTTGAGTAACTTGGATGCAAAAACTACTTTTGAAAATGGACAAATAAAATTAAAAATTTAAAAACGTAAAATTGTGTGAGCAAGTACTTTTATATTGCAGAAGCAGGTAGAATAAGAATACCTGAGGAGGTGGAGAATTCAGTAACTCCTTTGGTGTGGCCAATGGATACGCCGAGAAAATCCAAAGTGACAATGCTGGAAAAATGCCATTGAAGCTCAGCTCTAACCTAGTGAGTAAAAAACAAATATCCAATAAAACTAGACATGACACAAGGACTGACTAAGTTAATTAATAAATTCCATAATGTGGTTTATTGGTAGAATGTGACATTATAATACTCCAATTTTACCAGGAAAGAAACTGAATACTGGAGAATACAGGTTAGTGCAAGATTTGAGAGCAGTAAAACACTCTTTTAACTTCCCTTATAGAGGAGGAAAAATGGCTAACAGTGCTCTTTAAGGATGCATCTGAAAGATGCCTTTTCCTGTATACCTCTTCTCCCACAGAGATAGAATTGTTTGCTTTATAGTGGGGGAATTCAAATACTGGGTGGAAGGTGCAGCTAACATGAACATTGTTACCCTAGGGCTTCAAAAATACCCCCATTATATTTGACAATCAGTTGGCAAAAGAATTGGAAAGCTGGAAAAAAGAAGTTCTGGATAGAAACTTACTAAAATCTAGATTGTATTCTGCTAGCAACCAAAACTGAAAGGGAGTGTCTTGATGCTACAGTAAAAGTCTGTTAAATTTTTTGGGACAAGCTGGATACAGGATGTCAAAGAAAAAGGCACAACTAGCCATAGAAGCAGTAACATATTTTGATTTTGAGAGCCTAAGGGATAATGAAGTTTGGGAAGAACTTAAAGGAAGACATTTGCCAGACTCTGGAGCCAAGGACTTTAAAAGATCTATGAGCCTTCTTCGGTATATCTGGGTGGTGTGGGTTATAGATTGGCAATTATGGGGTGCTTGAAAAAACTTTGCATGATCCTCCACCAAAAAATATGTGGTATGGAGAGCTGAGAGCCAGAGGTCCTTTAGAGCCCTAAAAAGAGACTTAATGACAGCCTCTGCTTTGAGACTTCCAGACTTAAGCAAACCATTTGAGCTATTTTTAGTGAAAGGATGCCCCTGGCACTAGGGCTATTGGCTCAGTGCATGCAGTCATGGAAGCAGCCATTGGGCTGCTCTTCCAAACAATTGGACAACATGAGTAAAGCATGGCTCTGATGCTTGAGAGTGGTGGCAGCTGCAGTGCTTTAATCCAGGAAACACAAAAACTGACATAAGATTACAGTATACAAACCCCACAAGGTAATAGTTGTTTTGGGATCAAGAAGGAGAATACAGAAATACCAAGTTGTCCTGTTGGAGTAAGACAATGTCAAATTTAAGGTAACTACTTCTATGACCCCTGCCATGTTTCTCCAGGCTCCAGGATAAGGCCAGAGACCTTTGTACCATGACCACTTGGTAACAGGGAACAAGTGTCTTCTGGCAGATCAGATCTCAAGAGCAACCCCATCCAGAACCCAAAACTGGAGCTATACACTGATAAAAGCAGTGGGTACCAAATGGAAGATTGTCACCTGCAAATCTCAAGCCCAGGCTTAACCTTTTTAACCCGTCAGCACAAAAAACAGAATTAATGACTTTTCAGTGACTGCTAGAAATTTCTAAAGGAAAAAGAGTAAATATGTGGACTGATTCAAAAATATGCTTTTGGAATATTACATGCCTATGGAGCCACATGGAAGGAAAGGAGATTGTTATAGGCATAGGTGTCTCCTATTAGGTACAAAGAAGAAATTAGTCACCTATTAGAGTGTGCAAAAACTGAAAGAGGTGTCTGTGATGCACTGTAAACCTCTCAGTTTGGAAATTCCTCAGTTAATACAGGGAATCACTAAGCTGATAAAATGGCTAAAGAAGTTGCTGAAAAAGGTATCATTCTGCTAAAACCTAGGAAAAGGTTGGATGTCCTAGAACAAAAACCAAGTTATAGTCATTAGGACAGCAGCTAGCCACATTATTAGAAGCTATGGAAAATTCACCCTGCTTATTTATACTATTGTAAATTTAGAATTTTAATTCAACCTCAATATAAGAAATACAGAATTTCTGAGCTTCTTGAGAGGAATGAAATTGTTAGAATAGTTAGAATTCTGTAACATGCCACACAAAGCAAAATCTGCCATGTACTAGCATTATACTCTGTTTTTCAGAATATTCTTATGCAGCAGCAGAAAGACAGATTTCTGAACCTTTAAAAATCCACATAGACAAGAACATCAGCCTTATAAGAATTTGTCTATCATCAATCAAAACTTTGTCGCTCCTTGTCTTGAAATTACACTTTCTGATACTTGAGATATGTATCCAAAAAGGGTAGTTAATTTAAGTAATTTTGTCTTTTTCTCTCAATATACAAGGTCATTAATTGCAATTGGGACCTTCATAAACCCTAGTCTGCTGATGGGGCGAGAACTCTATTGTTAAATGTATTATGGCAGGGTTGTCTTCGGAGATTGCCTGCTTGATTGCTTTGTAAAGGCCCAGTGGCACACAGCAATTAAAATCCATAGACCTTTATAACCCTACTGATGTTTTATGGGCCTTTTTGTGTCCTTCGGTGTGGTTTACCATTTGTGTGTCTCCCAGTGGATCTTCTTTTCATAACTCAAAGTGGATTTTTTTTCTGGAGTGATAAAGCTAGTTATACATCATGCAAAAGGTTAATGACTATTTTCAAAAAAGAGCTTATGTTTAATGTCATAGGGTGAAAGTTATAGTAAAGAAAAATTAAGTAAAATCACTTGCCGTTTTCTCATTCTCAAAGTATTTAGATACTGCCACTACTTACATAGAGCCATTGAGTTGGTAAGTTACTGGATGATTTTAAACTTTTCAATTAATTTTGTAAAACAAGTCTAACTTCTTAAACAGAACTAAATAATTGGACAGTTTTTCTATGTGCATACGTATACATATGGAATGAAAAATATGCCAGCTTCAGAGTGTGATTCCCAATGTTTTCAGTCAGGGAGTCGCTTATGGAACCATTACACAGTGGTGGGCCACCAGATGTTGTGTTCTTAAGAAGGTGTGTGGCTTCATACTGACTTGTTTAAATGCTTTCAAATGGTCTCTTTTAACAATGAGCTAACCCACACAAGTAGCAGAATCACAGAATACTTAGGGTAGGAAGGTTCCTCTGGAGATCATCTAGTCCAAACCCCAAAGATAATGAGACAACTGTCTAGTAAATGAGAGCCATATTTTTCCCCACACCTAAGGTTTCATAGACATAATGTACTTTCTATAACACTTAAGTATTTGGAGTCATAGTGAATGTACAATCTTTACCATTAGTGATCTTAACACTAAAAAAGGTATCTGTCTGTATAATTTCTTATTTTACATTTGTGTCATGTTTTCAAGAACAGGAGAAATGACTGCTAAAATTCAGTGTAGAATAGCTATTAATTAAGCTTACACTTGTGATTTAATGGAATGGAAAAAGCCTGCTACTAGGGGGAAATAACAAAAATTTCCCAGATATCTGATGAAACATTTAAAATCCATTTCTGTATGTAATAGAATAAGTGCCTTTGGAGAACTAAGTTACAAAACACCTTAATTCTCAAATGGTGTATAGACAAAAATTGATAGAAGGGTAGAAAAAGAACTAAAGATGGAACAGGAAACTAAACAGCCATTAAGTTATTTTCAGGATACCTTTTGAGAATGCATTAATTCACAACTGCAAAGACAAAGAATTTTAGAGCCTAGCAAATAAGGAAAGACTATTTATACGTTCTTTTATTGTGAGAAAGGACAGTTTAAATTTGAAGTACCTAAGACTTGTTACTTTACACATCACTTTAACAATTTGTAAATCTAAATGTACTTTTAATTTTGTTCTCAATACCAGTTACTCCAGCCACTGTGGACCCCAAAATCTATATTATTGTAAGATGAAAATATTTTGGTCCAAAGTGGACCATCATGAAATTCTATTTAAAGTTACTTAAGCCCAGAGTTATCATAATTAAAGACATTTGGCTTTAAAGGTATAGCTAGATCCCAAAATTGTCTTGCAAAATCTCTATTGTTACCTGTGGCAAGCAAGATACTAATTTTAGAAGCTAGAAATGTTATAAACCAGTGATAAGGAGGAAGGTAATTACTTTTAGTTAAATTAATTGTATTTCATATTGAAATCAGAACAACACAAAGAATACAGAATTTCATAACACCAAAGTAAAAAAGCCACTTTCTGATTAGGTCATCACAGCTGATGGTCTCCACACAGCTCAACAATTAGTCGTTTGGGCCCAGTTTACCTAAATGCGTATTTGATTTTCTCATGGCACAACCGCCAGTATTGTGGTGTCCTTGGATTTTTTTACCTGCTATTATTCAGGGTTGTTTGATCATTAAGTGTATAAACTGGCATCAAATGTATTTTGTAGTCATGGAGTACTCTCACTTCAGCAAAGAACAACAGCTGTCTACCCTCACAGCAGGTAATTCATCTTTGTAGGATTCAGTTTCTACCCCTCTGTTGACTTATAGTAATTGGGACCACAAACAAGAAGAAAATCGACTCACAAACCAGAATTTCTTTTAGCCCTTGGAGTTTTCATTATTTAGGCCTTATGTCTGAGGTTAGAGAAAAAGTTTGGTCCAGTTTCTGTTAAGGAATAATAGACAGGTGGTCCAATGGCAAATTTCATCATAGCTAAGGTCCTAATATGTGTCTGAAATGATAGTGTTGATGGTTGTTATACAGACAATTAACTGAATCTGAATCCTGTTTCTTGCAAATTAAATCAGTTCTAGTAAAAGGAAGAGATTTTTTTTTGCATTTACTCTCTTCTCATCCATCCTTCCCTTAAATAGCATTATGCCCAAAAGTTTTTCTCCAATCCATTTGTTTATTTAGAGAAAGATAGAATCTGTACATTAAAAAACAAAAATAAAACAATAACAAAAACAAAAACCAAAAACCAAAAATAAAACCAAAACCAAAACCAAAACCAAAACAAAAATAATAAAAACCTGCCAAAACAAACAAAAAGAAGCCAACCTTGTTTTTGCTGTGATGCTGAATATAAGATAAATTTGGAACAGGGGTATTTTCAATGAAATAGAACACACAATAGCTTTTCTCCTAAAACACAACTGTTTATTGACAGATCAATATCTCTTTCTCCTTCTGGATTTTCTTGAGTGCTTTCAGTATTGCTCTGGAGCTGTTTTCTTTGGAGCTTTTTTAATGTGTCCACAGCTCTTCATGTAGTATAAACTGTATAGCTAAATTTAAAGCAATAGAACTGTTATGATTTATTCTAGGTGAGAGTATGATCTTCAGAAACATAGTCAATCTTTTTTCTTTCTGTGAATAAAAGATTGAAAGAACAACTTAGGGGAAATATCCATAATATTCAGCAATCTCTTAAGTTTAAACTTGTTTTTATCATTCAGGATACTTAGAGTGAAATACTGCAAGAAAATGTAGTGAGAGGAAAATGGAGAATTGATCTAAAGTGAAAGACAATAGATTTAGGTTAGATATTAGGAGGAAGTTCTTTGCTGTGAGAGTGGTGAGGCGCTGGAACAAAGACATTGCAGATGCCTGATCCCTGGAAGAGTTCAAGGCCAGGTTGGATGGGGCTTTGAGCAACCATGGTCAAGTGCTCATGGCAAAGGTGTTGGAAATTTATGATCTTCAAGATCCCTTCCCACTCAATCCATTCTATGATTTTATGATTCTATGAATTTGCAACACATATTTTCCAATAAAATGTATGGAATCATGTGTTACTCCCCCACTAGTTTAATTTTAAAATACAACAGGTCAGAAGGGTTTTAAACTGTGTTCTAGCAAATATGGATTACATGAGAATAAAAAACAGGAATGAGTAAATAAACTATTGCACTAAGTGCCTCTGAGCCATATGAAACTACAGAGCATTTGTGAAGAGAGGTTTTCTGTTTATTGAAAGGTGAGGCATTAATGTCACTTACAGTGTGCTTGATCCTCAATATACCATGGTGGCTCTCAGGTACAATGAGCACATGCTGCATGTTTAGTGCCTCATAATGCATGTTTAGTGCCTCATTTCCAGGACTACCACCATCCATCTGGTAATGTTCATGTAGAGATCAAGCAGTAGTCTCCTCAGAGTGGAAAGCACACTTTTCTCTACCTTTCAGATATGGATCAAATAGCTGGACCTTTTAAGGGCAACATTTCCTGAAGACTTCAGTGTTATGCAGATTGTTTTTGAGATGCGTAATGTCTTGCAGATACATGAGCAAAGTTCCCTGAATTCAGAAACATGTAGCTTGGACTGCAAGCTCTGGTTACTCTTGTGCTACAGTGGTGAGAGGGTTTAATTGGATCTCTGTGCCTCAGTTCTGGAACTCTTGAAGGAAAACAACTAAAGTTGAAGACTTGTGCAGATGTCTCATCCTGGTAATGAGAGGAATCTGGCTGGTCTAGTTTTAAGTAAAATAGCTGAAATAAAAGCTAAATTAAGGCTTTCTGACATGGATGATCAGTGATTGCAAACCAAAGTCTTGAAATTAGTTGACATTTCATATGGTAATCAAAATGGACTCAATGAAGCGACTGAGCTATCCATTGAGGTCCTCTCCACCATGACATTCATTCAGGAGAAGTAACTCATCAGACACACTTTGATGAAATCAGTTAAGACATTGTGGGAAAGTATCTTTTTTGGGGAAAATGAATACATTTTGAAAGGTCTGAAGGTTTGTGTTAGGTTCTGAAGGTACTGCAAATGAGACACAAGAGAAAACTGGTAGCTAAAACCTAAGAGAAGACAATTCTCTGTCTTTATAAATAAAAATTGATAGGTTTTATCATGCAGTTATATGAGGCAGAGATAAAACATCTTTCATTTAAAATGATATTGCAAGCTAGCTACAAGAAACATGAAGCAAAAGTAGAAATTCTTGCAACTGCTTTCAAATGAGCACATTCTAAGTTTTAAAGACTCTAATTATGAAAATTCCAAAGGAATATTAAGGAAGGACAATGCTTACATTAAATCTACATCTGCGAAACTTTAGCGAAAATGTACATTTTACATCAGCCAAGTTACCAGGTTTGTCCCCTGAATGTATATCTGTTCACTGCAATATCTCAGATCTGCAAAGGTCAAAACAGGGATTTGCAAAATTCAGATTTAATTTTATAGTCTTTACAGTATTGATGATCCCCAATGTAATGTTAACTGGAGTCTGAAATGGACTCCTTTGTATTTATTTTTGGTTTACATTGTACTACATTATTGTTTACACAAATGACCCATGCCCCTGTAAGTGCTCTGCAGGAGTACTATTTTTCACAGTCAATTGTGAAAATAAAGTAGTTTTTATTCTTTGTTTAAATTTTTATTTACTTATGGAGACTTTCAATGAGATAGAACCAGTCAAAGTGAGAAAATTCTAAAATCATACTTGTAAGTTTTATTTTTCTTTTCAAATCAGTAGTTTGCTTTAAAATACATAATTTATTTTAAGCCACAAGCTAAAATTATGTGCCATTACAGAATGGGCCATTAACTTAAAAGCTGGACTCAATGATTCTTGACAGCTCAGAATATTCTGTGATCCTGTGATTCTAAGATAACAAGCAATATTGTTTGGAAACAGATTTTTTGTCTTTGAAACACTCTAATATAGGATTATTCTCCAGAGAAAGTATTTTTATAAATGTGCATAAGCACACATAAATCTACTTCCACTTTTCCTGAAATAATGGTTAGACGTGACACTTTTCCATGTGAATTGTTCTATTCCATAAAGTATAGAGGCTAGCAATAAAGCTGAAACCTTGCGCCATGTTTGACTTTTCCATTTCCAAGCTCTTGTAATAATAAATGTTAACTGTGTCTTTTACATGTTAATACACGCTAAAGAATATAATGGCCTTTTTTCATGCCTTTCTGATTTTTGCATAGTCTCTTGTTTTTCCTAAGACATTGAAGGATTAATGTATCTAACTTCATTAGTCTCACGGCGTGCCCGTTAGAGCATCTCTTTGCACCATGCAACATCTCTTGAGACACCAAATCCCATCTCTCAGAGTTTGCCTTTGGAGAGTCACCACCATGGCTCTCCAAACAGATGAACAGCAGAGGGCTGTACTGCTTGGTGGTTTTCCACAGCAGGAAATACCTACTCTACTTCTAGATCTCATCTTATGCAATTCTTATAGTACACTGTAACAGGAAGGATATATTCTTGTTAGGAGTCAAGAACAAAAAAGTTATAATACCGTCAAATACTTTTGGACTTGAATATGTGATTTTTGCTAGTCTAAAAAATGTCATTTACATTGCTATGTTAAGAGAAATTTGCAAGGCTGCTCTTTGGATTCATAGTGGTCAAGTCTTTTATTTCTCACATGTGTACACCCAGAGATGACAATCTCCAACAGTGTTTAATTGGAGACTTGAAAAACAACTTCAACTAAGCCTTTCCTCTTTTTACTTCATCAAAGATTCATCTTTGAAATGCACCAAAAAGTAAATTAACTTTAGCACACATTCCCAGCACCAGTGATGAATATGGGAATTATCTGCTTCTAAAATCAAATCTTTGAGAATACTAAATAATTTTAGATAACTCTACATGGACTGAGAACAGAAATTTTGTGTCAGTACTTCCTGTAAAGACTTTCATGTGAGTCTGTGTAATAGACATGAGTCTGTGTAACTACACTAGATGGAAAAAATCTTGGTAAACGTTCCCATCCAGAAGTAAGGTAAAGTTAGAAAGGTCTCCTAGTCCAAGAGCAAAACACCAGAAAAATAAATAAATAAATAGATGAATAAATAAAAACACCTGTCACCGTATTTATTCAGCAGTTACACAGTTCACTGTCAACTACAAAGTAAAACTTTTTCCTATAAATGCAAAGATGCCTGAGGGATATTTTTGTTTTATGGAGTACCTTGAGAATAATTCAGGTTTGCAGTTCAGTATATCAATAAGCAGAGAAGCTAAGTGCTTCAGCCAAAACCACAAACCATAAATATTGTTTTTTACCATGGAAGCAAAGGCATTAGGTCCCACTGTAAATATATAATAAAACAGTATGACTTATAGCCCCAGCTGCATTATAGACTCCATTACTGTGGTGATTTATCAAGAGATGTATGTTAATCACTACCGACAACATTTTCAGGTTCAAGCATAAACTGAGTAATAATATTATTATCACATTGTTTCCATGTCTTTTTAATTCAGATGCAAGCAAGACAGCTGGGTACATTTTAAGACACTAAATACATTGTTCATGGGGTTGTATGTGCAGAGGAATCTGCAGGCCTTCAAGTGTACAAACACACCACATGAATGTGGGCTTGCACTACCACATTCAACATTTGACTAAGGACAGCAAACTTTAATAAAAGTTGAAGAAATATGCTGAAAACAATAGCAGTGACATTTTTCCAGTGAGGTGGAAATCCATCATTTCAATATATGTGCGCTGAAGTGTAGATGAAAGAAACATGAGCTCTTGTGAGTAAACAATGCACAATTGTTACAGGAAAAATGAATTGAGGTCCCACCACTTATGCCTACAGCATAAGATATTGTTTCCAGTGCTCTTGCTTCTGGAGGTCAAACTGATGAGAGCTCTTCATTTACATGTCATTTACATAACAGTGAAAACACTGTGTAGCCTAAGCTACTGAACACCATTGAAAATTAAATCTCTGATCCTTATTTTGAAAGAAGAAGTAGAAACTACAGGAAAGACACAACCAACATTAACAATTAATCTGGTTTAAGTAATATCTGAATTCATAATAGTCACTTCTGCAGCAGTTGTAAGGATGTGTCCCTGTCTGATGCTTCATCTCCCACTATTCCAGATGTATTGGCATGGGCCTTGACTGGCATTTTCATTAAACTAAGACTGTATCAAAACCACTCCCTTTTTCATCCATAATGGTCATGAGAAATGGTCATTTAGGACAACAGAGTAGTTTATGGAACTGTAGCGGTACTTAAACAGTGAGATTTCTGAGCTGGATAAGCTTGGGGATGACAATGAAAAGTCCAATTTCAAGATGTGAGAGTAGTCAGAGGACCACAAGAATCAGGCAATTTCCAAGACATAATTTGTCTCAATAGGTAACACCTTCTCAGTGAAGAACACTGTGCACCTGTATTTTCATGACTTTTTGGAGGTGGACTGTAGTTAAATACAAACTGAGGGAAAAAGAGCAAATGGAATATGTTTGGATAGGACTGCTGTCAAACATTCCTAAATTACTCAAAAAACCTCAGTTACATTACTGAGCTCAAGAGACAAAAGGATTTTTACATGTTGTTTGAAGCAAGGCCACTTGCACATGTGAAAACCAAAGCCTATCTTTTTGCCTAATTCAGAAATTTTTCCATGAGCATTCGTAAAGCCTCAATGTGGATGAACCACTTCTTTCAATAGAATATATACTTGTTATTCTCTTTTAGCTCAAGGAACAGCAAGTGTCACATGTTCCTAGCAGGGAAAAAACAGCAGAAAAATACAAAGGAAACAATACATGGATGTTCGCAAATATGTGAAAATCAACAGAAAAGGAAAATATTTTAAGAGTTTAAGTGTCAGAATGCAACGACTTAAAACCTCTTTAGTATGACATATGAACAAGCTATTCCTTTTTAAAAGCACAATGAAAACAGGGAATGGTTAACCATGAATGACCAGAGACTTAGTGAATTTTCAGTAAAGACCTAGAATAGTAGAATACTACCTATGCTGTATTTATGATTGCATGTTTCTACCTAGCACTTTTTAAAAGCAGATTTTGTGACTGTTTTTCCACTACTGACTGACTTCAAACAGTTAAATGGAACATATTTCCATTTATCTCTTAAATGCAGTAATGTAACTGAGATTTTTTTAGCCATTTAGGAATGTTTGACAGCAGTCCTATCCAAACATATTCTATTTGCTCTTTTTTTTCCTCAGTTTGTATTAACTACAGTCCACTTCCAAAAAGTCATAAAAATATAGGTGCACGATGTTCTTCACTGAGAAGGTGTTACCTACTGAGAAAATAAGTATAAAAGTAAGTCTATATAATAAAACACTCTCCAGAAATTAATATTACTATGGTTTGGTTATGGCAAACCATAAACAGTGTGTTCGAGTTTGTCCAGGAAACTGCCCTTTTACACAAAAACAGTGTACCCTCATGGACGTTATTTCATAAATGCCTTTAACTTTTCATTGTGAGGCTTCTGTTCCTACTTTTGATTGTGCTTACTGTATTTTCTTTAACTGCTTCTCTGAAGTAATATATGACCCTTCTTCATAGTTTCAGCCTCTGTCTCAATCATTATATTCAAAACATTAACAGATTTATTATGAAGGCAAGACAAAAAATGCTTCAAGAGTCAATAAAAGAAAGGAAAATAGAGTGACATTATGTAGCTTTGGGCATAATTATATTGTTGGTTTTGCTGTTGCTTGTTTGTTTTCCAGAAAAATGGAGGAATGTCCACAGAAAATAATTTTATTTTCATAAAGGAGTTGCCATTGAACCTCTATATTATAGCACAAAATCCTACATTCCTGTGCAACAGCTATGAGAATCTCTCCTAGAATACCAATAAACACGTTTTCTTAGAACTGAGGGAATTAACCATCTTAGGGTGAAGTTAGCAATTTTCAGTTTATATGAAAATACAGAGTGCTTCATTAAAAATTCTGGACTTCGTATCTTTTCCCAGTTTCCTCTGCAAGAAACATACAGTGCCTAAATTTTCAGTTGAAACAGAACAGTTGAAATTTTCCATTGATGAAGAAATCTTCCCTCTGCTGTGATTGGATATTAAGCATCTGACTGCTACTTTTGTGTGCAACCCAGCAAATCTAGACCTTAGTGTTGTAGGAAGTTCCATCTCATATTCCTAGAAAATTCCTGCAAACCTAATACAAGAATGAAGAAAATTTCTCAAATGTTTTCTGCACTTTCTAGAACAGTTTTCAGACCTAAATACTAGAATACAAACCCCTTGAGTATAACCGAGGAAAACTGGTGGAGAACGTGCAGTTTATTGAGGCTGTACCACCACAGAAGTAGTTTTTGATAAGTGCGAAAAACAAAACCGCTCCTTTTTGTGGAACAAAAATTAGGAATAATTTCTCATCAAACAGGCTTTCCTTGGCTGGCTGATTTCTATCACAATCATCCTCCTAGGAGTGAGAAAATTATTTCAGTGGCCCCTTTGCAATAAAGGACTTATGTAGTGTTTTAATCTGTCTGGTTCTGTTTCATATGTACATTTCTTTCTGTGGCTAGTAAGCAACAATAATTTCTGTAAAACAAGTAAGCATCATATTGTAATCCTTAATTACATGCTAACTTCTTTTTTCCCCCTTCCTTGTTCTCCTTTTCTCCCCTTTCCCACCCAGCTTAAAATTTTAGTTATATTTAATTGTTTGCAAAACAGGTGGTGCATGTATTTCCTCATCCTTATACAGTGTCAACACAGCCAGAATTAGGTCTATACCCTGTCAGCCCCCATGAGTGCAGTTGCAGCTGCGTGATGTGTATGAAACACACAGAATTATGTGAAAAAGAATTATGCTTTGGTTATTATCATAACCCAAAAAATAATTATGTTTTTGTTATTATCATACTCATGCATAGTATTAATAATATTGATTAAACATTATTGATACCCTCCAACAGAAATGTTATAGCTGATTTTTTGTTTCGTTGGTTTTTCCATTCCTTTGAAATAACTAATTTTTCACTAGTATTGAAAACTTGTGTCATTTTGATAGAAACATCATGCTTTTTTTTTTTTTCCTAGCAAGCAGCTGATATTTCTGGCTTCCACATCTTCTCAATCGGCTTATTGAGAATAATTGGCCACTTATTGCTCTGCTGTATTGTGACTCATTTTACAAGCACAAATCAAAGACAATATCCTTCTCCTGAAGAGCTTGAGGGGAATTTTCAAAGTAATGGTAGTCCATCGGCAACCAACTTTCCCTGCCTTAAAACGGACTGAGCATCTCAGTTGTATTTTATGCCTTTCTTTTAGGATATAATTATCCTGTCTGGCAGTACAACTGGCAGCAAAGAACCCCTCAATTATATCTATTCTCACACCTGAAGTCATTGTGGTTGCTCTCCTATCAGTCAGTTATTACATTGTGACTATGAGATAAGACAGGAAAAGGTTTGTTCTTTGGTTTGTTTTCTTTGGGACCTAGCAGCTCTGACTAAATTCCTCACCAAAAAACAAAAAACAAAAACAAAAACAAACAAACAAAAAAAGCAAAAACAACAACAACAAAAAACCCAATACCAAAAGCACACATTTAAAAAGATACCCTCACAAAACCAACAAAAAAATCCCCCAAAATTAACAAAAACTAAAAAAAATAAAGGGTGAGAAAAGGGAGAGGAAAAGGAGAAATAGAAAAAGTTCTCATGTCAGCGTATTTCCTAGAACATGAAAATTAAAGATGAATGAAATTAATTTTTCATGAACTGCCTTCAGGATTTAGCTTCTTAATCTTGCAGCCTGTTTATTACACTAAGGACTGCAATTACTTTCCATGGAGGGCTGAATCACTAACAGATCAGTACTTGGTAACCAACTATTGATTAATACCTTGCCCTGTGGAGTAAGTTGCTTGTTGAACTGATGTTGAAATTGGCATTTCAGACATCTTTGTCTCCTCATATGACTCATGTTTTTGATCCATTCACTGTGACAAAGTTTTCTTTTATTCAGAATAGAAGAATTCTATCCCAAAGACTCATGTCTTTCTTCTAATGTAACAATAGGTTTTTCTAATATAAAATATGGCTCTATTTCAGCACCAAAATTCATACAAATAAAACTTATTAATATAAGCCAAAAGCAGTAACTATTATTGAAAAAGAAGAGTGATTAGTCTCATCATCAAACAGCTACTTGAATGCCGGGAGATTAAGGCTGTGTTTGCATTACTGTTTGGTATCTCACAAAAAGTAGTTTATAAGCATCAGCATGTTGACAGAGCTGGCTAAATGAGCTGAAATAAAATAGTGACCAAAAAAGTAATTTTCACCATGATTTCACTAGAAATGTGTGATTTGATGTCTTATGCGATACACCTGTTTTGTTCATATATGCACAAAAATATAGTATCTTACCATGACTATGACAGGGATGGGTAAGATGGGACTGAAAGGACATGAAAGAAAGAAAGGAGAGTGAAATGGTCAGAAGATGGTAACTGAGTGTACATTTGAGCTGTAAGATATGAAAAGGACTTCGGTAATGTGTGTGATACTCAGTTGCCATGCTTACCTTTATTACTGTTACCCAAAACAGTCTAAGAGGGGACAGTGCATCAGCCCACTCCAGGCTGACTCCAGGATACAAGCACTCTTTTCATGCCTAGTTGTTTTTTTGGCAGAAACCTGCATAAGGTTCAAAGTTTGTCTTAATGATGTATTAAAACTGTGCATATTAGCAATGTACAACTCAAATGTACAACACACTAGTTGTACAATCCACCACTGGATCAACTCTACTGTTGATGTAAAACTTCACACCTCATCCCACCAGAGTAAAGGCCATCTTTCTAAAAGGATCAGGCTGATTATCTCTGTTGGTACTGGTGCTGCCTTGGTTCTTCAAGAAACAGCAAGTACTGGTAGAAGAACACTGGCGGAAGGAGTGAGGAGGTCAAAGACATGAAGTGCAAGAACAACGCATTTGACTCACCACTTTTGGGGTGCCCTGACTCACTCTGCTCAATTGCCTGGGGCTGCATCCTAATCACCTTCAGATTTGGGGGGAAAAGGGAAGCTGGAAGGGGGAAAAAATAGAAAAAATAGGGGAAGAGCCCTGAAAACTAAAGACAAAACAAAACAAAAACAAAAACAAAAAAAAACCCAAACAAACAAACAAAAAAAGCCACAAAAAAAACAAAAAAAAAACAAAAAAAAACCTCAAAAGGCCCCAAATTAACAAGAAAACAAAAACCTGAAAACTAAAGACAAAACAAAACAAAAACAAAAACAAAAAAAACCCCAAACAAACAAACAAAAAAAGCCACAAAAAAAAAACAAAAAAAACAAAAAAAAACCCCAAAAGGCCCCAAATTAACAAGAAAACAAAACCCAGAACCAACAAACAAAAACCACCAAAATCCCAACAAGCCTGGTAGCCATGTTCTCACTATCCTACAATGTTCTTTTTAAGATTTGAATTAAGTTGTGCTCTGGTCATATTCATTTGCTGAGGCAAAGCTCCTTCTGTAGGGAATTCCAGGACTGAAATGATTATTACCACTTTGCTAAGGGCAACTATTACTCTAGTTATCTAAAGAAAAGGAAAGACAAGACTCTGCAAATAAAAGGTTTTAATCACTGTATTGTTCTGTTCGATACTGATTTTAATCATCCCCCCAACCTTATTTTTATTACATTAGAAAATATAAACTGATTTTGAGACCTCCAAGCAATTTCTGATTTAAAGTTCTGAAGTTGGATACTGTAGAAATAAGTACCTGGAAGAACATTTCATTGGAAACCTTAAAGGTCCTTTTATATGTAAAATTTTTCTGTGTATATAGAAATATATAGTCTTACAAAGTACATAATCAAATAGTGCTTAAATGCAAGAAGATGAGTTTGCCACCTGTAAAAATCGAAAGTAGGCAGGCCTTTTGTCTTAGCACACTGTGTAGCTATGCTTGTGATTCTAAGCTGATAACAGTTTCCTGGTTATCAGTGTTGGTATGCCTAGATGGCCTCTTTAAACCCACAGAACACTCCTTAATTTTTCATTTACCCTTTTTTCTTGCCTGTTTCTCACAGCTCTATGCTGTCCTTTGTCACCACTAGATTAAAACCCTGTGGAACTGTCTTTGACCAAATACCCTTAATGCAATAATATAACAGCACAAGATGAAGAAACCTGCTAAGCTTCTATAAGGGAAATGCAGCACAGCATGTTCATTTAAAAATTTATACTAGTCTATCCAGAAGGTAACAATTCCTGGTTTGTGTAAACATAAATAGGAAGAGATATGACCTAGAATTTGAGACAATAATTTAGAAGAAATATTTTATGGAATGAACACTTATTTTTCACAAGGCCTGTAATAGAAATATGCCTATCACTATTTTCAGTGCATGATGGAATAATGGAAATTCTTTTAAAGATATATATATGTGGATAGATATATATATGGATAGATATAGATATAGATATAGATGATATATATAGATATAGATATAGCTATATAGACAAAGAAGTAGATGTGTATTGATTACCTGTTTTTCATTACTATGCAGCTGTGACTGTCCTCATGATTCACATCCCTGGACCTGATAAATGTTTCTTTTCTCATCAAGAAATCTCACCTGTCTAATGGGTAGAATAGGGTCTTGCCTACAGCTCTTTTTAGATTTTTTTTTCTATCTGTGGTTTTGTGCATACAAAATAGGGACAGTGTAATAAAATGTTCCATAATATTCTAGAAATAGAATGTAAGGTTAGTTTTCTTTCTAAATAATGCCAGCCATGTTGATTTTTTGTGAAATACACAGGATGTCCCTTGCAGATCTGTCCACCAGATGTGAAATATATGATCACTTTAAACCTACTTCTGAAATAGAATAGCACATGGCAGTCACTCAGTTGTGATTGGACTTCCAGTACTAACCCCATGATATTGAAGTAATTTTCTCCTTTCCTTCCTCCTTGTTCCTGGGAATGTTCCTGGGAATCAATGCTCTTTTGTAGAAGAAAATTCACTCTTAGTAATAGCAAAAAATAGATGCCATCCATACCAATGCAGCACTTTTCAGAATAGAAAATCTGATGCTAGTTTGTTAGTGATACTGGATGATATTTAAATTATACTGAAGTTAGCAGCCAATGTAACTGGCTTCAATGATATTGGAGTTTGCTGCTTTTGATTGAATGAATGCTGCTTGAAAAGGAGAACAGACTCAGTTCTTCAAAAAGTTCTGGCATTAGTAATATTGCTCTAGGAAAAAACAAGCAAGCATCCCAATAATAAAGGGTCAGCAAAACCCCTCCCATTCCCACTTACTTTGTTGTGCAGTCCAATAGTTACTGTAATTATCCTGAGTATAGTGCACAGTTAAAATCATCAGTGATTTTAATTCTGAACACAGCTCTGATGATAATGCATCACTATTTACATTCCCATATGTTTCCTAGACTGTGCAATATGAAAGCTGGCCAAAACAAGCCCTTCTCACTGTGCCATCCATCACTTATTTTATAGGCATGGAAATGGAAATTTTTAGCTGTCATAGAGAGATAATGTGATTATAATATAATATAATACTATAATATAATAATAATTGTATAATAATACAGTATAATATTATTATAATTCCGTAAAGGTAAAGTAGATTTATCAAAATAGTTAGAGGCATGATAGTCCATTAAGGTCAATGACTGCAGAGACAGGCTGACATAAATGAGTGGACTTTTCATTTGCTTCTTTGTTGTCCTTCATTTATTCCCCTCCTGTGAATGGATATTCACCTGGAATATGCTGACAGAAGCCTCTCTGGGAACTGACATATTAAACCTTAGGTCTGAAATGTTTATGTGTCAATTAATGAGAATACCTGAAGCTCTGAAGACATGCACAAACTTACTTTTACGGAACCATTCTACAGTTTGGATAGTGAAGATGAGGAGATACATAGTGCCAAAAACATGTTAAGAAACTTTCAGTGTCCTGTATATTTTGGATGTGTATGCTGCTAGTACTCTGTGGAGTTCATACTTATGGGTATTGACATAAGTGGCTCTGAGCTAATTCAATTCATTTGCTGATTTCCTATTAAGATGTACTTAAGACATCTCTCAGTATTAAATAAAAAATTATGGAAAAGGGTCATGGCCATTACCAAACACCTTCTTCTTTGGGGCTGTTATTGATACCTAATGTGTCCCAATGTCTTTCTGTTAGTTAAACGTGTGTGCTAAAATATTAGCTAGGTAAACTGGTTTACCAAAGTGCCCAATATTTTTCTATTGCAAGAATTTTTTTCAACATTTATAAAGCTGAATAAATTGGGCATTTTCACTTAGATTTTATATACAGATTCCATGCATTTATCCTTTCTTTTTCCCCCTACAGATAGTGGTTAGATTTTTCTGAACGTTATCAGGCTAGCAGGAATATGTACTGATTGTCCTCATAAAAATTGCAGTGGCTCACATATTGATTTTCCCAAGACATTCTGAGGTGCAGGTTATCTCCAGGTTCCAACACTATGAATGTGTCATTAATCATATCTGAGAAAATTTTAAAAATTAAGCTGATTTGGGCTTGAAAAACTTTCCTTTCCAGATAATTAAAGTTCTCCTGCATTTTTAGGGTTTAATCTGTTAGACATAAAGAATTGCCATCAAGTGTCGTAATGGAGACCAAGACAGTAGTCCCATTTGGACTAGTAATAAAAAGTGCTGTGAAATATATTTACATGTGTTGCAAAAAGATGGCAAGGAAATACTACTTTCTTAATACAAATGCTTAATGGAAATAGTTTCCCTTTCATATTTCATTGAATCTTCTCCTAGGAGGTTTGAGGTTTTGGTGGGAGTAGTTGCTAAATATTTTGGTACCTGGTTGCCAGTAGCTCTACTACATATTACAGATTTTTTTTCCAGGACAAACAAGACCACTTTAAGAAAAATAGAGCAGAAAATTTAAATTCATAATTCAATCAGAAAAAAAAAACCCACAAAAACAAACCAACTTAAGATAGAATTTTCATTCAACTTTAAAAAATGGTCAATTCTTTCCCCTACAGATTGGCTGTTTCCTTTCAATGGCACATGCTTCTTTCAGTTTGTAAGGTGTCAATTTAATCTGTTATACATTTGATATTGTACAGGATACTGTAGGCTACAAATGCTTTGTTGTAGCAAAAGTATGAGCAATTTAATTTACTCTAAAAGGTTTAAAAATCTGTCAGTTTTAACCCCTGTGTGTCTATGAAGAGAAATACCCGCATGTTTTCTGGATACCTATCAGACTACGTTTCCTTTGAACAGGAAAAAAGGTGTGGGAATTCTGGGAACCTATGAAGATCATAATGGGCAGTGGAAAATAGCAAGATTGTAAAATACAACTAACCAAATTCACCCATTTTCTCTGTTGGGTGCTTATCATGTAAATGATTCAGTTAATATTACACCAGCTCTGTGCTCAGTGGCCATGCAAAACAAAAATAAGTCTTGAATTAATATTTAGAAAAAAAGCACCCCATGTTCGGCTTTGTGTCCATTCACCTATCAAATTTTCTTGGAGTTTTTTCAATACAGCAGACAACCTAAAATTTATGAACTATTTGGGAATAAGCTCAGCCCATAGAGACAGATTGCTTATTTTCTGATTGTGTTAATCAATTTCCTTTCTACCAGTTTATCTCCTTCCCTTGTTTCATGTTACTTTGTGATGTGCTTGTTGTATCCACTAAATGCCAAAAGAATATTAACTTGTAAGGACTATATTTTCCCTTACTGTTTATCACAATTGCTTTATGCTTAATGAATGACTTCTACTCTTCTACGCCAGGACTGACTGTGACCATGAAATTAGTATTTAAAAACCCTAATAATTTATTTGGTTCATCTGCCTGCAGGTGTAGGTTGGTACAGGGATAGCACTACCATGAAAACGCATGCATAGTGCAGTTATTTTTCCTTTATAAATCACTTTTGCAGAATGCATACATTTATTTAAATACAAACATATAGTATGTTGTTAAGTTTATCTCTCATTATGTGGGTTCATAATAGATGTTGTGATTCCTAATGCAGCTCATCTTGCTATATCTGAAGTAAATTCAAAATTTCTGAGTTTTGTCCACCTTGTGGTCTTGAAGAGCCAAAGAATCGTGTTCAACCTGTAGATCACAAACTAGTAATTTTAGACTCCTCTCCCCTGTTAAAATCTGTTCCCCAAACACTCAAAATTTTGAAGTTACATCTTTTGAAATTTAGGTTATCATATTCAACCTCCCTCTTACAAATTTTAAAACCTTTTTATTTACGCAGATTTTGGGTGAAAATGTAATGGATAATTAGTTTTTGTGTCCCTTATTTGTTCTGGTTCCTACTTTTTTACGTTTTCAAAACTGGTGCCTACTTTATCCATACTTTTACTGCGCCATCTCATATAGTAGCCATGGGCTCTGCAGTCACTTTTCTCCATTTGTGCTTTATATCTCCTTGAGGTCAGTTAGAATCAAATCACTATTTTAAAATTACAGGATGCTGTAATGCTCTCACTATCTCAAGAATGTGTTTAGAGTGTTGCTAAGTTTTGTTCTTGTCAAAAAAATCTGACCAGTCAGACTCCACATTGTAAGTTATATTTTCAGCCTTTTGTGCTTATAAGTTGGTGTCATAAGTTAGTTAAAATAATATTTCCTGTTAAACTGATTGTTCAAGGGACAATATATTGATTTCAAATATTCCTGACTGCTGGAGACCAACATCCATCTCACTTACAATCTGTTCTTTGGCTTTACTCTGTCATTGAAATCTGAATGCTTTGCCTTTTAATCTTTTCACTTTGTCCTTTAGTCTCTTCACTGCTGATTTCCAGAAATTCATTTCGCAAGTAAGGTTTTTTGATAAGCAAGGATAACACAAGCTGATTAGTATTTTTAATTACAGTGTTGTGAGTTAATGAGAATCAGATAAATTATCATTAATTCAATACTACTTTAAGTTCATAGAATCATAGAACCTCAGAATGGTTTGGGTCGGAATGGATCTTAAAGAATCATCTAGTTCCAATCCCCCTGACACAGACAGAGACACTTTCTGCCAGGGCTAACTGCCCTGAGCTCCATCCAACCTGGCCTTAAACACTTCCAGAGAGGGAAGTGTTCCTGGTTTGGGTCGGAATGGATCTTAAAGAATCATCTAGTTCCAATCCCCCTGACACAGACAGAGACACTTTCTGCCAGGGCTAACTGCCCTGAGCTCCATCCAACCTGGCCTTGAACACTTCCAGAGAGGGAGCAGATGGACAGACAGCGGGACAGAGCTCTCCTTTGCTTTTAGTTAGTTTTAGCTAGGCAAAGAAGTTCCCTGGACTGTGGTTTTTTTCCTTTTTTCCCTTTTCTGTGGACCTCTTGAAACCTGCTCTGGACCGAACACCCAGGGGAGCACCGGCAGCTGCACCTGTGGCCCACCGGGCTGGGCCTGGCCTGGGACATTTCCAGCACCGGAGGGACTGATCAGAGACTGAGTGAGCTGCGCTGCAACACAGGGATGGGGTTTTCTCAGTTTGTCATCTCTTTTGGAGTGGCAAGGGGTTTTATTGTTTAATATTGTTTAGATTGTATTGTTTAATAAACAGTTTTTTTCCACTTTTCTCCAAGGAGGTATTTTCTCCCGGACCAGTTGGGGGGAGGGGCCAATTGAATCTGCTTTCCTACCAGAGCCCCTTTGGGGATTCTCTCCCAAATTTGCTCTAAACCAAGACATCCAGACACAACTTGTCTGGGCAATATGTGCCAATGCCTCAACACTCCTTGTAAATAATTCCTTCTTAATAATAATTCCTTCTTAGCCTAGACCTACTGCCTTTCAATTTGAAACTATTTACCCCCATCATATTCATCCCTCATCCTGTTTTTTGACTGGGGGTTGCCCCAACCCCATATCAGCACTTTGCACTTGCTCTTGTTAAACTTCTTGAGATTTCCTACTTCTTGAGCATATCCAGGTCCCTCTGGATGGCATCCCATTCTTCAGAAGTGCCAACCGCACCACCCAGCTTGGTATCATCAGCAAACTTGCTGAGGGTGCACTCGGTGCCTCTGTCTCTGCTGTTGATGAAGACATTAACCAGCTCTGGCTCCCATACGGACCCCTGAGGTGCACCACTGATGTCTCTGGGACACAGAGCTGCTGACTGGTTGGGTGCAGCTGTCCAGCCAATTTCTTATCCACCTAACAGTCCACCCATCTAATCCACCTCTGTACAATTTAGAGAGAAGGATGTTGTGGGGGGTTGTCAAAGGCTTTACAGAATTCCAGATAAATGACATCTGTAGCCCTTCCCTTGTCTGCTGACACAGTCACTCCATCACAGAAACCCACCACGTTGGTCAGACAGGACTTGTCCTTGGTGAGGTTGTGCTGGCCATCCCCAATCATGTCCCTGTCCTCCATGTGCCTTAGCAGAACCTCTAGGAGGATTTGTTTCATGATCTTCCCGGGCAGAGAGGTAATGCTAATAGGTTGGTGATTCCCAGAGTCCTCCTTTCTACCCTTTTTAAGGATGGGTACAATGTTTCCCTTTTTTCAGTCCCCTGGGATTTCCCCTGAGCACCATGACTTTTTAACAATCATGGAGTGTTTGACAGCTACATCAGCCAATTCCCTCATGCATCCCACTGGATCCCATAGACATCTGCACATTCATGTTCTTCAGATGGTCATGGACTTGCTCTTCACTTACACTGGCAAACACTTTGTTCCCTCAGCTCCCATCCTGCTGTCCATCTACACATGAGATCTGAGAAGAAAGGGTGCCTTTGAAGACTGAGAGAAACAAAAGGAGCTGAGTACCTCAGCCTTCCCCTTGTCCATTGTTACCAGTTTTCCAGCATTGTTTAATGGGGTGTTCACCTCCTTTGACTTTCCTTTTCTTTCTTTCCAAGTAAACATACCTGTAAAAAGCCTTTCTCATTATTTTTTGTATCCCTTGCTAGTTCAGGCCCAGCTTTGCCTTGATCTTCCTTATCTCATCCATACACAGCCACAATTCATACCTACAGAGCAAAAGAGAAGTAATGTCTCAAATTGGAAGAATTATGGGAAAGAATTGCAAAAGTGGAACTGATAAACGTTTTAAAAATTACATTCATGCAAAAGTTACACATCCTTCAAATGGATGTGTTATATGAGACAGATGTGGTGGATTTTAAAAATGTATTCTCAACAATCTAGGAAATTTATTTAAAATTCTGCAGTTGAATATAAAATATTTTTTTCATTTAAAAGTATTTATATAAAATATATTAAAAAATCTCTTAGCTTTTAGTAAGCATGACAGCTTGGCAAATGAAACTGATGTTCTAAAAATGGGATTGTTGTTCTAAAAATTATGACTGAATTAGAAATCTCAGTGGATTGAATGCATTCAGGTGTGAGCAAGTTTGAAGTTACAACCCTGGATCATAAATAACATATGACTGTTAAATAGCAAAGTCTTTTGACTAAGTTAAGTAGTCAGAGGCAGGATACAGAAAGATACAAGCCCACTAACTTGTCTCGAAAATACTCAGAATTTTTATGCAAATCTTGAAGGAAAGTTGATTAAAGACCTTGAGGGAGGGAACAAACCTGTTACATGAACTCTGTAGCAGAATTGTGTTATAATAACTTGATATTTAGCTTTGATGTCATGGACAATAGGATTTCACTGAATGTAAGCTACTTAGGTTTGGTTAAGCATTTGAAATTGCAGGACAAGCAAAATTGTCAATGAAATTGGAAAAATAGGTTTTAGCAGATGACCTGGAAAGAACTTACCTTAGCCATGATGCTGAAACAGCAGATATTAGCTCATAGTTTCTTAGTGATAGTTCTGAGGGTTAAATCTGGAGACATTCCTTTTACTAAAATCAAAGAAAGCTTGGATTACCTCATAGACTGGAGCCAAAAGGATAAACAGAAATAAAATCTATGAAAGAAAGTGCAAAATACTGTTTCTAGAGACCAGCATTTGTGCAATAAATTTTAATACAATCAGATTTTAAAACAAGACAACCTGTAACCAATTGCAGAATTAGTGTGAACCACCATTATGCTGATGTGAAGAGGGTAGATGTGATTTTAGAATGATCTGGGTGACATATTCTCTGTGAAATTATGAAAATTATTAACATCACAGCACAAGGAGCTGGCGAGCCCTATATAAAATATCATGGTAATAATAATAATAATAATAATAATAATAATAATAGCATCACTGAAAATTTGGTGACAAGAATGAAGACAAGGTGGTTGCCTGTGAACTGTAGAAGAAACATTGCACCGCCGAATGTCAGAACAATGAGTTTCAGAATACTCTGCTTGCAATAGTAGGAGACATGAATGAGTGGCCCAGAAGGACTTTCCTGTACTGAGTCCTGTAAAATAATTTCAGAGTGGCCACTGTTTTCAATATAAATGAAATATGCCAAAGTTCCTGAAATAGAGATTATTACATAGCCTTTACAATTCTGAGCTTCACTGAAAATATTCATAAAACTGTATTTGATGCAGAGGACTATTATTTATGGGAAAACTTCAGCAACAATACCAGCTAAAAATCCCTTTGGAAAGTAAAATGATATTTTGTATTTATTTTCCTCTTTAAGTTCTTTTTTCCACTAGTGAGGACACTAGCATGACTCAGAATTTCTATGGTGAGGAATTGACTGAAGGAATGTTCTGTCTTCTTTCCTATTTTGGCTAGTAAAAGTATTCTGTAAGATGTCAGGTCAGGACAGTGCCATAGAGATTAAATATAATTTCAAAAAAAAACCCCAAAACCCATTTTAATTGCAGTATAAAATTCTTCACATAAAAAAAAAAAAATTCTTCAAGTAGAATGTTCTCAAAGAACTTGGAAAGTGATTTTTAATACTGACCTCATTTAAAGAAAAAAATGTATGTCTCACTTTAACTCTGTTTAATCTTCTTGATACAGAGCTGCATTTCAGGAATATTTTCCTGTCCTTGCTAACTTTTTTCTCTGATTAATGTATAAAGATGAATATTTTACTCCAATACACATAGCATTGTAATAAAAATAAAGAAGAATAAGAAAATAAATTTAATAAGTAGGAGTAAATAAACAGCAACAAAACTTTTAGATCTTTATTTTACAGAAAGAACAGAACTTAAACCGCATGGTTTTCCTTTAAGATGTATTTGGTTTGCACAATTTTTCTCAATTTATATCTGTAACTTTATTAAAATCCCTGTGAGCTTTGGGTACAGTATAGTCCTAAGGACAAAACTATGACCCCAATTGCTCCCATTTAATAAGGTCTGAATTTGTCCCTGAAAGTCAACATTATCTCTAAAGCTCTCATTTAACACTGTGTCAGATCTGGAATTAGTGTGATAGTTGCACTGTTTCCTTTATGTTTTTTTTTTTTTTTCCAAGTGGATTGAATTTATCATTTAATCCAAGACTGTTGCTTAGTGGAATTTGTGTATTGTGCACAAAAATTAAAGCATTTTCACTAAAACAGAATGCATAGAACAAAGAAGATGGTTGACTTGAAGTGAATCTAAAAGTCAGAGCATACTGTAAGTAGGATGGAATTGCACTGGGTAAGGGTGCCTGAACATTGCAGATGCTAATTATAAATCAAATTATATCCATG
>VZSU01000201.1:0-109684 GCA_013398715.1 Nesospiza acunhae | reverse complement strand
TCTAGATCAAGTTACTGTAACACACAAGATCTCCAGGGATGCTGCTGCAAGTAAAAGGGGAAATGTGGTTTTTTTTTTTTTTTCAGAGGCTCCCTTCTGACTCAAATCCCTTTTGGCCAAAAAAAAAGAAATTCATAAGCAATCAACTTAGCCATCATTAGTCATGAATGGGGAATACATGACAGCTAGGGAATTTTGTTACAATAACTCCAGTTTACTAGAACTATGCCAAAAATAAATGATTTTCTGCTTTGTAATAAAATTCACTCTCTACAAAATATGTAAATCACAGTGGGAGTTTTTCAGTATGATTCAGCTTTCAAATCTCAAGATCCAAAAACAAGCTCCTGGCTGGCCTTTTTAACTGTCGGGTTTGGTAAAATCTTAACCATTAATTAAAATATAACGAAACATTTCCTGCAAATAAAGCCAAAGTGTGCCATTCTATGACTACATTTAGGGATTGTGCCATTTTGACTTTAAAAACAGAAACACCATGCAGAGACAGAGTGAATAGTTTCCTTGCATGTATTTATAGCACAGTTTAAATAATCAAGAGTGGGACTTTGTGTTAGATATCAATGTCAGATCAGCAAATGTGTATGAACAAACTCATGGTCTCTCTGCCAGGCTGTTTCTCAACATCCTGGATGAAAACATGCATTTAGGCTGTTAGCAAGGGCAATGAAGATACCTGAATCCCCGAGATAAAGGTCTCTAAATGTTGTACAATGAACTTTCAACTAGAGTTATCACTTCTTCTACCTACATAAGCCTACCAAATATGCAAGGGCTTTTCATTGTGCAGAGTACATGAAATGTCAGGCCACTCACAAGATGAGAGAAGCCACCTACCCACAAGACTCCTGGCTGATGACTCTGAGTGAGAAGGCTCTGGAATAGAATTTTTGTGCAGGAGAATACTGTGCTAAGGGGAAGATCTCTTCCACAACCCTAGGCTTACCACCTGATGTCTTTTCCTGCATTGTGTTTGCACAATTATTTTCATTATTTGTTTTCCTAAAAATAAAAATGTTGTTGTTCAGAACAGAATATGTTTCAAAGTGGATAAAATTACAGTATTTTGAGAAATGCATAAGAACATTTGATCAAAGAATAAAAGCACCCCTCAAGAGACCTGTAGTCTATCTCATGTATATTTCAGAGAAGTCCCTCTTTGAGACTGTTCCAGACTATTCTGCACTGTGTATATGATTTGATTAAAGCTACCTGCAAACTAATGAGATGCAACTCCTCACTACTGGCATAGTGCCATGCACCACCTGTCTCCTTTGACATGTCTCATATGTTGTCTTTGAGCTCACTATAAACTTAGAAAATTTATTTCTCTAGATAAAAAAAGCAAGTTCCTCCAGATATCTGTAAATAATGAATGTAATATACATGAGGCTGAGTAACAGTAAAAATAGCAGGGAATTTGAACTTATTTGAACTCATGTTAGACCCTAGATATTTAGATTGAGTAATATATCTTACTGTGTGATATATCTTACTGTTAAGATATGTGCTGGTCAAAAATCATCCACATTTTCCTGAGAAATAGAAAGGGCATTACCTTAACTTAGTTACATCCCTGTGGTACTTCTCCAAATGCTTATATTGTTACAGAGCAAGACTTAAAGAGCTTCTGATTAGTCAAGCAATCAAAATATTGCTGCTGAGGTGAATATGTGACAGCACTGTACTATTTGTTCTTGCATAATTCATAATTCCTGCTACAATCTATGAAGCACAGATTCATAGAAGTTGAGTTGAAGAGTTTAAGTCCATGCTTAGTTTAAATTGTATTTCTTAATTTGTGAAGAGCATTGATTTCCTTTCTCTTTATATGCACATTTCAACTTTGAAATTACCTTGCACCTGATATCTATAGAAGATAGAGATTGGCAATTTTTTAAGCCAGCAGCACCATGTACATCTCTTGTTCCTATATTTTCACTGGCCACAGTTTTTAAAATGTAATATTATTATTAATATTCTCTTTTTCATTTTCCTACTTTCATAATCTGTGTGAGTATGGGGGGAGAGCAGGGGGTAGGTGTGTGGGGATTCCATATCAAGTATTCAATTATGTCAGTTATTAAATGTTAGCTCTCTCGTCTTCAACCATTTAAAGCAATTTGAAAACCATTGACATCTGTGTAAGTAGTAGCAATAACAGAAAATAAGGATAATTTCTGTAATTTGGAGGTAATATTTTCTGAGTTAGCCTGTTCCCACAGGATTTTGTTTGCATGCAAAGCAGGTGTAGTAAATAGACCCATTCTGATGTTGTGGGTGAATAGAAACTGAAGTAGATAGACTTTAAGAATCTAATTTTAACCTAGGTAGCCCTTTCATTTTGAAGAGAACAAAGACATGGACACATATTAGATTCATGAAACTTTCACTACTGTGTAAGTGCGCTACTATATTTAGTTATAGATGAAGAGAGGGTGAGGTGAAAGAAAATAGTATGTCTCTATTTAATTAATTGCACACGCATAGAAAAATATACAGGAACATGTATGTCCAGACTTTTATAATATTTCCTTCCCTAAAATATATATGTAAGCATGTTTCATTTTCTTTAGGTTTTAAAAAATATTAGTCTTCCAAAACTGCCTTTGGAATATCTCTATATGAAAACTATCTAACTTTAGAATGATATACATTACACACAATTATTAAATAATTAGATTTTGACTGACCTTTGAAATCAATGGCATGACTAATTGTAAAGCAATAAAATCAGATTTGGGCTTCACACAAATTTTGAGCTGAACAGACTGTGTCACAGAATCACTGAATGGTTAATGTTGGAAGGGATTTCTGGTGGGCTAATTGCATCCTTGCTCAAGAAGGATCTTCCTAGTGCATACTGTGCATGATGGCATCCAGATGATCCTTGAATATCTTCACTGAAGGGGTTTCCTGGGTCACTCTGGGTGACCTGTTCCAGTTCACAGTCACACACACAGTACAGAAGCTCTTCCTTGTGCATCCATTTCTGCCTGGTGCCTCTTGTCCTCTTGCTTGGCCCCACTGAGCAGAGCCTGGCCCATCCTCCCAACGCCCTTCCTTGAGGGCTGAACACTCTCTGCCTTTCCTCTTAAGAGAGATGCTCCAGTCCCCTCATCATCTTGGTTGCCCTTCACTGGACCCACTCCAGGAACTCCATGTGTCTGTCTTGGGAGCCCAAAACTGGACACAGTATTCCAGATGCAGCCTCACTAGACCTCCTTTTTGTTGCTGTCAAAAAGAAATGTAGGTTAGCTTTAATTTTGAACATTAATATTGCTTCATGTCACTTATCTTCAGATTTTAATGAAGCTAATGATTGTAGAGGATACTCAGTACTTCATAGGAATTGTTAGGCAGCTCATGGGAATGTCTTCTTTGTTAATTATATTTTCTTTGATCTTCTGCATTTAAAATTCAGGCCCCCCATCTTGTAGACATTTATGTATGAGAATGGTTTCTCACATGTACACAGCATAACTAAACTCAGTGGAACTATTTGAATACTGGAATCATTGGCTAAAGATCTACACCACTGGAAACCAAAGAAAATTGTATTCTAATAGTTTGACCAATGTCATAGCAATTTCTTACAAAGTTGTTGTGATAATAAATTAAAAATATAAGAGTGTATCTAATGCAGAGTAAAAATTCTGGCAATATAAATGCAAATTTTATTTGCCCTACTGAATTACACTCCTCCCTTCCCCATTTCAGATGAGCATTTTCTTTTAAGACTGGCTGATAAGAATAGCTGGTCTTGAGGAAGAACAGGCTTTCAGAAGGAAAGCTTGAGGCAAGAACATGTTGGGGAAGAATGAGGCAGCCAGAGGCCAAAGGGCTTGGCTAAACTGATCTGTATATTTTAAGGAAGCTATTTTCTCTTTTAAAGCTTTTAAGTTTTAGTTGTTACCTTATGGGAATAGTAAGGAATTATAAAGATGAAAAAAGAAAAAAAAATCATACAATCATCACAACTGAAGTGCATTGATTTTGAAAACAGATTCCTATAACCAATTTCCTCTAAAATTTAAGGGAGCTGCAATATTCTGACAAAACTATAATTAATTACTCTGTAAGTTGAGGAATAAAAATGCTACTGTTAGGAGAAGTTTATTTAAGACACAATCTATGATCATTGGTGGGGTAAATATATGATGGAAATTTTCAAGATGTCCAGTGACTCACTTCAGTCTTTGAAGTCTACTCCAGGTCTCTGTGAGACCAAAGTCATATATGCAGAATTTAATTTCCTGCTCCTCCCAGCAGCCATCCTGTGTACTTTAAGGAACTCCTACTATTGACTAGGAAAATTATTTGTATTCATTAAATATTTGAAAACACCTTAAATCAGAAATAAGCTCACAGATTTCCAGAGAAGAAAAAACTTCATGGCAAAATCCAGAACAGCTGAAGGATGATAAGTGTTGAAATGCATTAATCCAGGGCACTGGATTTCCTAGATTACAGTCTAAAAATCCTTGCAAATCTTTTTTTGGCTGGGGAAAGCTAGGTACCTTAAAGTCAGCTCCAAACCAGCATAAAAACCAGTGACCCAGATAAATTCAGTCCTGCCAGAGAAGGCCACCTCTTGAGGTGGACAAAGAATGTGGCGGACAAAGAATGTGGTTGTCATACACCTTGCCGTGCACATCAGGCTCCTGACTCCTGACTCCAGGAGACAAGCCCAGGTATTCACTGTCCACAGAGCAGCAGAATAATTCTGAAGATAGATTCAAGTCTCCTTCTCCCAAAAAAGTGAGAAACTTCTTATTTTCTTTTGCAGTATCACCTAGAGGTGATACCTAGAAGTCTCCTTTTCCTTCAAAATCTTAGGCAGTCTACATAGAATGTGGAAGACTGATATTTTTTTCTTCAGTTAAAGACATTGCAAATAGTTTAACATAACCATATTGAAGAATTACATCTGGGATACATTTGCAATTATAAGGGAAAAAGAGATGGTACATATGTGTCCTTCTACCTTCTCTTAAAATGTATGTGTTTCAGCACAAAGAATGCAAATGAAAAGATACTAGTGATGAAAATATGTCATCTGGAGAGTATAGCATGATACAAACTAATTCAAAGGTTTGTTTGTCGTGGGTTTTTATCTAGTACTTGTTTTATTTAGCACTTCCACAGACAGTCCTTGGTCATTTCAGCTGAATTTTATATAGATAGCACGTTATTACTATCAAGTAATTTAATAAAAGTTAATGCTTATTCACACTGCTGAAAAATCAAAAAAACCTGTGTTAAATATTATTTTTCTCTTATATTTATAGAGCATATACATTATTTCAATGCCATTTCACAGAATTTTACTGCTGATACACTTGTACATGTTACAGTTAGAGAATGTAATGACAAATTATGTATCTGAAACAAAAA
The DNA here is from genome assembly GCA_013398715.1 of Nesospiza acunhae. Classification (NCBI taxonomy): domain Eukaryota; kingdom Metazoa; phylum Chordata; class Aves; order Passeriformes; family Thraupidae; genus Nesospiza; species Nesospiza acunhae. Next base: position 104,269 of record VZSU01000201.1, on the reverse strand, counting down.
TATCATTTTAAAACATGCAGAAGAAACATCAAGTGAAAATAACATTTCTAAAAAACCTAGTGATTATTCCCTGAAGGTGTCACAGGTGCAAACCAATGACCTTATTTTCTGTTTCTTATTTCAGATATTTCAAAATGCACTGTAATATTAAAATTTTGAAGTTACTTTTGCAAATGTTTCAGACGAATTTAAATTATTTCTTTAGCCATATTTTGTTCTTCTTCAAAAATTTTGGTTTTGATTAAACTGGACTTCACCCATAGTATTCCCAACATAGCCCATACTTCATGGTCAGATTCTGAGGTGATTCTCAGCTGTCTGTATTCCTAATAATCCAAACTGGGGACTAGCCCATAATTCAAAATATCATTCTACTAGCTCATCTCTGTCAAATTTTGGGGATTTTTTTTCCCCTTCAAGAAAATCAGGCCTCTCAAGAGAGCTAGGCTGTACAAAACCTAGATTTTATCCAGACACAGTGATGAGATTGACCTGGAGCATAAACTTGGACCAAGTATCTGAGTAGCACTGTAAAGTTTAAACAGAGCCTGCGGGGGTCCATAAATGGCTGTGTACTCTTTATTGAGGTCAGTGAACACTAAAGGGAGGGCTAAAATGGGGTGATTGTGTCTGGGTAGCAAAAACAATTTAAATTTCCTGGGAGACACTTCACATATTCTAATTTAGCAGCTACCTGCTCCTTCAGAATGAAGTGGGTACTTAGACAGAGGAAATAGACCCATGAAAGCTATTAACTGATTACCTTAATACATACAGATATAAAACTAGCTGTAATAATACATTCTTGGTGACTAGATGTGGGTGGAAGTGACCCACAACAGACTTTTTATGTCTTTCTGCGCTGTGCCTCAAGTCACAGATTTTATATAACTCCAGTACTAAGCTAAGAGTTCCTGGTCAGAAATGTCAGTTGTTTCAACAAGTGCATGTCTTTACCTTCACCACCACGGCTAAAGGAGTGTGTTTCCACTAGCCCAGCTTAGAACAGAAACTTTACAAAGTAATAGAAAAAGTCTCCAGTTCTCTGTAAAGAACTTTATACCTAGGCAGCAGGTTTTAATGCAGCGTGGCATGTTTTGAAGTAAGGTAGTAACATACACAAATCATTTTTCTGACTCTCTCAGTTTCCATTAAAGATTATAGATGTAGGCGTGGTTGTCTAGCAAGTCATTAGCTGTTTGGGATTGGAGGTAAAAAAACAGAGCCTTGCATGCAGTGTAAGAAATAAATTGTAACATCTCAGCTCCTCTACAATAAATCCTTCATCAACTCCTGGTAATGTTTAAAGATTGAATTGATCTAGAAAAAAATTGTTTGTCACTAGGTCATTTTTTAGGTAATTTTCTTGACATTCACAGGGCAACTTGAGCTCAGAATTCAAAGTTTTCTAGCCTGGGGCAATACCTGGGGCTATCTTTATGTGACTACAGCTTTAAATAAAATAAGAGGGAATTAATTTCATATTTGATCCTGCAAGCTATTTAGCATGTTCTAGAAGGGTATTTCAGAAAAGAAAAATCTCTTTACTGTGAACCAAACACAGCGCTTAAATGGTTGGAATTTATTAGATGAGTCAGTCATGAGCTCTAACATACATTTGTCCTTGTTCCAACCAGGAAAGGGCTCACTTCTGCAGCATGCAGGAGGAGCATGCCCAGGATCCAAGGGTTTTTCTGTACCACCTAACTCCACACATGGGGGTTGCTTCTTTTCCTGGTTAGTTCCAGTGTGCGGGCAGATAGGGCTGGGGTCTGCATGGAGACCACTCACGTGTGAATCAATTGTCTGTCTTGTACACCTTGTACACTCATTATTAATGTTGCTGCTGCTCTTTTCTTATTTCACTGCTGTTTCCAGTAAAATGTTCTTCATTCATGGTCTTTACCTTTTGTGCACGCAATTCTGCTCTCTGTTGCAGCATAGGGGGAGTCGGGTGGAGAGTGGGTGAGTGGCATGAGGTCTGGAGTGTTTTCAGTGGGAACACTAAATAAGAGAATACCACTCCGAAACTATGACAACATGTTTTTTTGTCTTGCCACTACCTCAAATGCTATCGATCTGCCCCTTGCTTGAGGTGTGGAAAATGTCAAAGTAACATCACTGTCACTGAAGTCAATGACACCATTTCTCAACCTTGCTCTAAAAAGATGCTCAGAAGAGGATATTTTGCCTATTCATCATTGCCACAGTGCTTTTTACATCTCATGTACAATTAGTCTGCTTTTTTTAGATGAAAGCTCTATGGCTCTTGCACATGGTCTGCTTTCAGATTATTCCCACCGATTTTCTCTCTGCAGCTACATGCAAGACTGCTGCTGCCTGTTGCCACTTGTTCACACGTTGCCCCTGTGGCCTAGATCCCTGTAATTATTCTTTTTCTGGTATTCTGTCTATTTTGCATTGTGCACATTAACCTGGTGACATACTTTTCAGAATATCATATATTAAAGTCCCAACCATTTTGCAATAGAAATGTTGATAATTTTGATTTAGCCATAGTTACACAGTGAGTAGAATACAGAACCTGAAGGGGGAGGATCCTGTGTAACTAACTTTTGTGTAATTAAAACAGTTAATTTTAAAAAATGATCATTTAAAAAATGATAACAATTGAATGGAGAGTGAGAGCCCCATACTGTATTCAGTTCTGGATTTCTCAGCACAAGGAGGATATGCAGTCACTAGAGAGAGCCCAGTGAAGGATCATTGTGGTGTTAAAGGGGTAGGAATATTTCCCATGTGAGGAAAAACTGAAGAAAACAATTTTCACTGTGGGATGACTGAACATTGGCACAAGTTACTCACAGAAGTTGTGGAATCTCTGTCCCTGGGTGTATTCAAAAGCTGTCTGGACATGGTCTTTCTATTTACTTCAGGTGATCCTCTTTAAGCAGCAAATAGTAGGACAAGATGATTTCAGAGGGACCCTTACAGCCTCAACCATTCTGTGGTTCTGTAATTCTGAAAAAAGCAAAGAACTATATTTTGACTACACAAAATTCCTCAAATGATATTTAGGAAATAATCCATTTAAAAAGGAAATACAAAGGAGTGTGCTTGAATTAACTATTGAAAACCTGAAAAGTGAATCAAAACCTGAATAGCATATTGACTACCAAGCAGGTTAGAAAGGCAGCAGAATGAATATATCTTGGGGCTGTCCCTCTTTGTACACCCACATCTGAGCCTGTGCACTAACTCTCTGTGACTGCTTTGTGGCAGAGCGAAAGAGTAATTGACATTCTAGTTAACATAGGCTGAAAAATGACCTTGATTCATCACTTTGTCCCTGGCTTAGCAGGGTACCAGGGTTAAAGAAGGTCAGTTGATTCAAAATCTGCAAATATTTTATCCTAACAAACACCAATAAAATGACTGCAATACTTTAATTGTTATATTTTTTACTAGTTAATTAATTGAGGGAATTCATAGTCCAATGTTAAAAGAATTAGGTCTTCTTTTTTAAGACATTTTTGGCAATTTTTTTAAGCTAATGTAGCATTATATATTTTCAAATATCTATTCTGGACAATGCTCTGGCAAAAAAAGACACAGTAGTGATGGCAAGATGCCTAGTTTTTGTGTTGCTGTGGTGTGACAGACTGGCATTTCTCTGTCAGTGTTATTTATATCTAAAAAAGGAGTGGGTTTTGAGTAAAACATGGAAATGAAAGATTGCATCTGTAGCGTAGACCTGGTTTTATTTTTGCTGTGCTTGAATTCAAGTTACTACATGTTTCCCAGACTTTTGTATCCAGGGAACATTTACAACATGCAAATACTGAAAGAGGTAGAAACACACTGTTCATTGTGTAGGTTTTTAGTGAGACTTCACAAAACTGGGAAATCCAGCCAGAAAAGAGAAGTTGAATGCTTTTATTAGTACAGCGCCAATACAGCAGAGAGGCTGCACCATTGAATGCTTTTATTAGTACAGCGCCAATACAGCAGAGAGGCTGCAATATTGACCTTTTAAACAGTGGTGATTAGAAAATCTGTGCACAATTCAGTGCACAGCAAATCTTATATTTGTTCAATATACTATATGTTTCCTTCTAACACTGAAAAGAAAAAAGCCTCATAGTTTTTAACAGACATTGTTATTTGGTCACAAACTTTGCAACAAGAGGATTTCTGGAAAGCATCTTCTGCTGTGGAAATCTTTTGAAAATGCTAAACAAATTAAGAACCTTTCAAGAAAAAAAATAGAATTAATTCTTTTACACATAATACTTTTTTCTATGCCTTAAAATTTGAAGAAATGCTGTATTTTGTGAAGTAAGTTGCACATGCAACCCGACTAGCTTCAGAATAATCAAAAGGAAAATGTAGTCACAAGAGATTGATACATGTGGACCTTGCAGAAAAAAAACTCAAAAGTTTTGTAGGTTACTAAGAAGGAAAAATAAACTACCTGAGAAACAAAAAGAAGACTGTAGAAAATTTCTAATTCTTGAGCTTTCATACAATAGATGATATAGAAAAGTAACAGGGTGAGGAAATGCTTTGAAAAGAAGTTTCTGGAGTTAAAGTTGAAAAATTAACAAGTTAAATACAGCTTCAGTAGTTAAAAGAAGTGATGCTTCTTAAAATGGTTTGACAGCACTGAACAACCAGAGAAAATATTGGAATCAGTCTCCAAATCCTGGCTCTGAATTAAATCAGGCACACTGGGAAGACACAGAGGTAAGAAGCGTAGATGGAATGGAATTGACTGAAGAAATGGAAGAGGCAGATGTTTTCTGCATTTGCTGCCTCGAGTGCATGATTAGCATAATTAATCTATATTTTTTGCGCTGGCCTAGTGAGGGAGTGATTTTTTGATGCACCTGGTGAATAGAGAAATTGAGTAAACTAAAGGAGGTAATTGCTAATGCAGCTACGTTGCAGCCTTTGTGAGCAGCAAGGAGGTGCTTTCAACCCATCATAGCTGCCTACAACTCAGGGAAAATATAGGAATGTAATTTCAGTGCTTATGGCCTGACTCATAGATGGTATTGCAATGACTGCAAAAGTGGAGTGGCCGCCTGATGGCAAAACTGGTGGAAAACAGTAGATGATCAGTGTCTTTCTGTGGAAGCAAGTTTTATTGCTCCTGGGCATGAGGGAATCTGTCAGTTCAGCCTTTCCTTTCTTCTTTCTTTCATCTTCTTCCATTTTAAAAGCAACCTCTCTAAAGAACTTCAGGTGGCATTGTACATTAAAAACCAAGGATTTTAATTTTAAATACCAATGTCTTAGCAAACATGTATGCAACCGAGCAGTACTGAAAGCTCCTGAAAAGACTGCATTGAAAGGTTATTTCTTTACAATTTTGTGTCCTTAATACAGGTAAGAACTAAAAAATTCTGTCTAGTGTGTAACTTCAGGAAAACCTCTATTTTATGATTTTCAAAAACAAGAAGCAGATTACAAAACTCACATGATTCAAAATATCATTTTTCAGAAAGAAAGTTTTGATATGATTGGGTTGGGCTTTTTTTAGATACTTAGTTGTAATGAACATGAAATAATTTTTGGATTTCCAATGTAGAATTTTCAAATTTACAAATAACAGTAGGAAATGGGGGGAAATAAATTCCTCAGTGCAACTGGTTATTAATTTACCTCCTCAAACTTGCCAGCTTTTGTAGATGGAAGGAAGGGCTGAAGATCAACATTGCCAAGGAAATAGTGGATCAAAACAAAGACATTCCTTTAAAAGCTTAATTAAAAGACAGTTGTTGAAATACATGTCTAATTTGTGAAGAACAAAGTAAGTTACTGAAGCAATGTATAATTGGGGTTGTAACACTTTGAATGACTGATTTTGATAAATTGCAGAATTAGTTTAGGGGTCTTTGTACACTACTTCACTGTGTATGTGTTTAGAGAACCAGTCTATAAAAAATGAGGGAAGTTCAAGGCAAGATGAAAAGTTAGATCAGACAATTTGGGCATGAGATATTCACTTTTATGTGCATAATTTCATTCATTTATGCATTTGTTTTCCTCAATTGCATCTTGCTCTTCTAGTGGTATGATAGAAAATTTATTTAATGTGAGTTAATAAGAAAAAATATTTTAGAAAAGTTATGATTTTGATCTGGCACAAACATAGGCTAGAATGAGAAAAAAGAATGTTAATGGATATTGTGCTGAAGAACGAAAAAGGAAGAGCATTCCGATGACTTAAAGAAGGATCAGCAATTGCTTTTGGACTTGGGAGGTGGCACAGATATGAACTAACACAGCATTTATTATTTCATTCATATAAATCACTATGTCTTCCCAGATCTCTTCCTTCATTCCTAGTATCTCATATCCCATAGAAAATTTTGCACCTTCTCATGGAAAAAACATACTCTATTAATATATTCATGCCATTTCTTCCTTTATTTTAAAGGATTACATTTCCCAAGCAAGTGATAAGATTTTTGGATTTGCACTCTGGTATGAATAGCTGTCAAACACATAGTACTTCCTGCAACTGTTTTATATTGCAAAAAAATTATGTGCATGTTAATTATATAGTTAAAAGTCAGGGTAGAGCTTCCAACCTAATACTGTAGTTATACGCCCACAGCATTGTGACATAATTGATCAAAACAATGCTTAGGGTCCTCTCATTGCACATTCATTTGGCATTCATTAGAGTATCACTGATCATAATGATTTCATTTGGTATTCAGAAGTGCCATATGTTTTGCCATAGGTATTCATGGACACTTAAAATAGATTGCTTCTTCCCTCTGCTGAATTCTCTGATGACATGCTGATGCTAAATGCATTTGCACTGACAGAGTCGCTCCCTGCCTACCTGGCAACAGAAGGGCAGCTCTTCTGTAACATCTGAATTACCAATATAATGAATTTTCCAGTGTTGAATAAATGGATGCTTGTACTATTAAAAAAAGAAAATAAAAAAAAATTAAAGAAAAATAAAAAAGAAAAAGAAGAAGAATTTTACTTTTCTGTTTAAATAATGGAGGTGTGAAAGAATTTACAATTTCAAGACAGACATAGAAAATGCTCACTTTCCAGTCCTTCTTTTTTATTAAGAATTAATCATATGTTATATAGGTAAGATATGTTAGAAGAAGACGATTTTGGATTAAGCAAAAACCTAAACAGAATCAGGATTTGGTGCCTTAGACTTGCTTTTGACTCAGCAAAAATCTGGTATTTCTTTTCTTAATCTGTCTCAAATTGCACAAGCTAAAGGATTTCTGACTGGCATGAAGTGAACTTCAGTACCCACACATACCTTCCTGCCTGACTCTCTCCTGCATTTATACAGGTCTAAGACAGAACAAGCAGAGCCTGATTATGGACTATAAGTTAATCTATCAGAAGCATTGATTTCTCTGTCAGAATGGTTCATATTCTGCTTGTACTGCCTTGCCAGTGCTGATGTTAAATTTCCCAGGCTAGACATATGAAAAAAATATTGCCCTTCTTTTCTTGTTGATTATGGTTTGAGAAAGAAGACTGAAATTACTTTTTGCTTCTGATATTTCCTGGGCAAGGATGAAAAAGAATTGATTAGACTCAGTATTTTCACCCTCTTATGTTCAGCAAAGTTACCTGGGAGTGTGGAAGCCTTTTCTGTACTTTCAAAATGCTTGAGGATTATGTGTCCCTAATGAGTTTCATGTAATCTTGCTTCCTTGCTCTATAAGTAGCTGGACCAAGATAGTTGTCCTTGAGGTAGATTGAGCATTGAACACGATTAAACTTCTCTGGGCTATAAATGCTTCAGTATGTAAAAGATAAATTCACTTTCATTCTCATATTTTAACTTCTTAAAAATAAAACTGTACCATGACTGTCAATGATACAAACTGAAACACAAATCTCAGGAGGCAAATGCTTAAGTCAAAAGGGAACGGCAGCACTCAGTGGTGGAGTCGCTTCATTCAATGCACGATAGTCCACAGTCAATCTCCATTCTCCTTCAGATTTTCGCATAGGCCAAGTGGGGCTGTTGAAGGGTGAGTGGGTCTTGCTGACCACCCCTTGGCTCTCCAGCTCTTGGATCATCTTATGGATGGGAATCACAGCATCTCGAGGGGTTCTATACTGTTGTTGATACACTATGGAAGTGGCAATTGGCACCTGTTGCTCTTCTCCCGTCAGGCGTCCTACTGCAAATGGATTCTCAGACAGTCCAGGCAAGGCATTCAACTGCTGGATGCCCTCTCTCACCACAGCTGCTATCCCAAATGCCCACCTGAGTCCTTTTGGGTCTGTGAAATACCCACTTTGAAGGTAGTCTATGCCCAAAATGCATGGGGCCTCTGGGCCAGTCACAATAGGGGGTTTCTTCCACTCATTCCCAGTCAGGCTCACCTCAGCTTCCACCAAAGTGAAATCCTGTGATCCCCCTGTCACATCAGCAATAGAAACAGACTCTGTCCACACATGTCTCGATGGAATTAATGTACATTAAGCACCAGTATCGACCAAAGCTTCATACTCTTGTGGTTCCAATGTGTCAGGCCGATGAATACACACAGACCAGAAAACACGATTTTCCCTAGCCTCTACCTGGCTAGAGGCAGGGCCCCTCTAAGCCTGGTTATCCTTCTTTCCCTGGGCATATGCCTTAGATGTTCCTTCAAGGGGATCGGACATGTCATCATCTTCATACCTGGCAGTTTGGCTACGGGCAGCTGGAGCTGCTTTCCTTTTGGTGGAACTCCCTCTCTCAGCCCTGTCTTCCTTCAATTCACGTACCCATCGTGCCAGAACAGCAGTAGGTTGTCCATCCCACCTCCTCATGTTTTCTCTACAATCATGCAGGTAGAACAACAACTCAGCTCGTGGGGTGTACCTTCTCTCACCATCTGGGAAACGTCTGCCTTGGATACCAGAACCTCTGATCTGTACTGCTGAGATTTGGAGAAGGTCTTCTTTAATCTCCTCTCTGAGCTTCTTGTGGTTCTCCTCTATCTTGTCCACTAATTTCTGCAGACGTGTTTCTACTGCGGCGATTCTGACATGTGTTGGGCCATGCACAGTGTCTGCATATGCTCGGTGCTTCCTTGCCATATCCAGCACAGTCTCATCCCTCCCATCCCTCTTCATTATGGCTAAGGCAGAAGCATATTCTTGTGGCCCAAGTCGCACAAGTTTTCACCACATCACAAACGTGCATGGTACCAAGTCTCTGTTCCTAGTTGTTACATAATCTGAAAAGATAATCTCTGCCACTGCCATTTCTCTGAGGCATTGGATCCCTTGCTCTGTGGTCTTCCACTGTGCTTGTTGCATATAGAGATCATCTGCACACAGGTATCTTTGTGCAACACTTTCCAAGACCCGTGCCCAGAGGCTGTGTGGATTAGCCCCCCTCATCATTCCTTGGTCGATGACAGGATCCTGTGACAAGGATCCCAAATGCCTCGCTTCAGTGCCATCCAGAATTGTAGCCTTGCCTGCAGCATCCCAGAGATGGACTAACCAACTAATTATGGATTTATCAGATCGTCGGGTGTAATCCTTCCGTAGGCCATGAAGGTCCTTCAGGGAAAAGAACTCAATATTTCCTTCTCATCTTGCACCTGCTGCTTTGAATCCTGATTTTATGTCAGGAGGCATTGAGGTTCCTTCTTCTGCATCATCATCGTCATCACCCACTGGTCGACTGGTCTTATCTGTGCATTTCCCACTTCTAGTACGGGTAGCAGCAGCCCTTGGTTTAGCTGCTGGCTTAGGCTCACTATCTGGTTTGGCTGCTGGCTTCGAGCCTGGGGTGTTGGCTGCAGCCTGAGTGACTGGGATAGCTGATTTATCTCCCTGCCCCCCTGCCTCTGTCTGCTGCCTGATAGTATCTAGCAATGTGCAATAAGCATATGCCAAGGCCCAGCTCACAGCAATGATCTTTTTCTCCTTAGGGTCCTCCTGGTACTTCTCTTTCAAGTATTTCCCCACCTCAGCTGGGTTCTGAATTTTTTCATGGGGAAAGTCCCAGACTACAGTGTCAGAGAATTCCTTCAGAATTTGGCCCATATCCTCCCATTTCCCACACCATTTAGGATTTTCCACACCCGGGTCTACTCCTGAGTCAGGGGTCTCCATCCACCCATCCAGAAATCTCAGCCCTCATTCTGGAGAAGTAGGAGACTGTATAGAGGAAAGTTACCAGATTGAATACCAGAAAGATGGTTCCTTTAACACTCAGGGGAAACTGAACATTCTTCAATAGTGATGCAACAGATTCAGAGGAGAAGAAGGAAAGCAAAGGCTGAAAAGCTTCATCCCCTGCTCCTCCTCTAACAAACTGGATGCATAACCATAGCCAGGAACCATTCATACCTGGAGAAAACCCCAGTACATTTATAAACTTCTTACAAATCATTGCCACCAAGCCCAGCAAGACCAGCTATTCTGGTCACTGCCCCTCTGCTGTAAAACTACGTATTAGGGACAATACTAGAGCTATTTCTGGATAAGAAAATAAACCTAGGGACCATAGAGGTATTAAGATCTCAAAAAACCCTAGGGACCAGAAATGCATGCAAGCCTTCACCCCAATAGACATTATGAATTCAAAAAGCATGGCTATTAACCGCTTTTTATAAACACAGAGTAATGGCAACTAAAATGCACTCAAAACAGGGTTTTTCCACTCTCTCTTGAGCTCCACATTGGTGCCAAAATTTTGTCCTGGTTTAGGGCAAATTTGGTAGAGAATCTCCAAAGTGGAGCCCCTCCAGTAAGCAAACCCACATGGCCCCTACCCCCATCTGGTTTGGGAAGAATTCCGCAGAGAGAGGTGGAAAGAGCCTGTTTATTTAACAGGCACAGCACCCCTCAGCACATAGAATGAACAATACTGCATGGCACCACTCTGAAAAAGATGACAAATTCAGAAAGTCTCTCTCGGGGGTGGTCGCTCTGTTATCAGTCCCTCCGGCGCTGGGGCAGCTGCTGCAGCCACAAGGTGCAAACTCCCAGTGTTCCCAGGTTCCAGTCTGGAGCAGGTTCAAGTTGGTTCAAAAAAGCAAAGGAGAAACAGTCCAGGAAGTAATTTGGACTGTTTAGCTAAACTAGCTAATGAGCAGAAGCAAGAGCAAGCAGAAGCAAAGCAGAAGCAAGAGCGAGAGAGCAAAGCGAAAAGCCAAACACAAAAAAGCAAAAGCAGCACTATGTACTGCCCTGTCTCTGTGACTCGCCAGGTTGATAAGAAAACCCAAACAAAACTTTCACTCTTCAGAGCCAGTCTTAAAGGCGCAGAACATAATATGCAGCATAAACAGAACACATGAATGGGGATACAAGCATCATAATGTCACCCTAGTACACTTTGTAAAACTACAATATTTTCCTTTATCTTTCAATTACCTCCCTTTTTCAGTGTCACTTGGCTTGAACACAAGTTCAGACTACATTTTCTGTTTCTTAAGGCAATACCGTATCTATTATCAAATACATATTATTGTAACAGGTGATTTTAGTTGGACTTAGTAACATTTCCTTTCCTCCACCACTACAGATAAAAGAAAATGGTAGCATATAGGAAATGTCTCTTCCCTGCAGGGAAGAAGAATTTTGCAATTTCTTGCATGTCCTGCAGAAGTCATTCTTGGATTGCAAGGTATAATTAAAATACACTTTGAAATCTAGTTAGACACTGCTGAATTAATAGGAAAAAGGAAACTCCTTAATGACTCTCCAGTGTCTCACTAGATCTTCATTATTTCCCCATGGTTTCCTGAATAAACCTTCTGCCCACCTTTTCTTTTTTCCCCCAAAATGAAATGCCACAAGTTATGCTCCTATGTCCATGTTCAAATGAATAAAGCTGCTTCATTAATAAAAGTACTGAATGATAAGTACCATCATTAATTTAAATCTGTTTATTGTATATTGGTCTTAATCTTTAGAAACTTCATATTCTTTCTAAAAAAGCTGTCCATCTCTGAAGGGAGCATCCCTAGTACTAAATTTTGACTTCAACCTAAGTGCTCAGTCTTCTAAGGCACTTCAGTTATTAAGAGAAGTTCTGGTACCTCTTTCTCAAAATGGGGGTGATCTTGGACACTTTTGAGTGAAACTGAATACCAGACAATGATTTTTTTTTTTTTTTTTAAATTTGTATCCTCCTAATGATTAGCCTGTTCCCCAAAAGCAGATAAGAAAGTTAGGTGGAAAGGGACATCAGAAGATCAATTTGTATAAAATCCCACTTGGATCAAGGCCAGCTGAGATCTAGTTCTTCAGGACCCTACCTAATTGAGAATAAAATATCCAGAATGAGCTTCATGAACACATGAAGCTATCATGTGTGCATTTCATTACATGCATTTCTCTACTGCAGCTGTCCTAAAACAAAGCAGTGATATTTTTGAACTATAAAATACGTGCAAAATTTTGAACTATAAAATACATGCAAAAATATGAGTGTCACACTAATGCTTTTATACATTAATATTGTGCTTGAAAAAAAATATCAGCACAAATTCAAAGATAACAAAAAATGCTGACCAGCACTCAGGGAAGGACCTTTTCTGACAAACAATTAAAACACAGGATGTTTGTCTTTGTTGTTAAGATCACCTTCTTCCCTCCCTCCCTTCACACAGATGTAGCCCATGCACCAGCACAGGCTGGGGGCTGACCTGCTGGAGAGCAGCTCTGCAATGAAAGACCTGAGGGTCTGTGTGGACAACAAGATGTGCACAATCCAGAAACATAGCCCAGTGGTCAGGAAGGTCAATGGTATCCTGGGGTGCATTGGGAAGAGCATTGACAGCAGGTCAAGGAATCCTGCCCCTGGTGAGGTACTTCTGGGGTGCTATGTGCAGTTCTGGGCTCCTTGGTCCAAGAAAGACATGGAGCTCAGCATTGCTTCAATATACTAGTTAGGTGCAACAATATTTTAAATGCAAAATCTTTTAATTAGTTTTTCTCAGAGTTTTTAAAATTCCATCTTTTTTAAAATTTATTTTGCCTGGTCCAAACCCATACATTTTGAGTGATAGTTTGCCTGAAAGTATCTATTGTTGTTAAACCTGAAGGTAATCTCTGTACGATGCTTTTTGCACAGATCTGAAATTGACAACATCAAATTAGTGACTTGAGTAAAAAATCAGGAGTAATAGATGAAAATTAATGGTAGAATGAGAAGCTGCCTAATGAACTCTACAAGAAACAAGCTGCAGCAATTTTGCTTCCTGTACCCTGGTGAATATTGCTTCAAACTGTACTTGGAGAGAAAAAAATTCCTCACGGAATCATTTTTCCCTCCTCAGAGGGAAAGAACCCCTGAGCTCAGAAATCCCACATAATTTCTTTGAATAAGAGGAGAGGAAGAAATAGAGAGAGTCCTAAGGGAGTATCGCACTGCCTCTTCACACTGAGGACAGAAAGAGAACATCAAGTCTGATTTGAAGAATGTAGGAGGTCTGAGGCTGAACTAGGATCTGAATTACTATCTGTGATGTTTTGTCATCTATGATATTTTAGCCAGATCATCTTAATTATACAGTCATTTGTTCTACTCACCCTGCTGCCATCCTCACCATACTTCATTAGGATAATGCCCTGGCTGCAGTAGCCAGGAGAGGCCATGTATAGGACATGGAGGTTATTCTATACCACCTCACATCATTGTCAGAGGTGGAAGGAAAGGAATCTGTTACAGTCAGGGTAGCATAGTGGTGGTCATGTTGAGGTAGGGCTCTGCAGTGAGCATTTTGCATGTGAATCACACTATCTCTTTTGTAGACTTCTGTTATTAATATTATTGCTGTTAATGTTAATTTTCTTTTCCCATTGCTGTTCCCTTCTGTGCCTCTGATACTCTCCACGCCACTGAAAGCATGGAGTAGGGACTGAGCAAGAGTCAGCATGGTTTGGAAAGTTTTAATGAGAGCCAACATTGCCACAAAACAAAGTAAGGCCAAAGTACTTGTGAAGGTAATTCGATTTTTAGGAGTAAAATGGCGAGATGGACATAGTCAGTTTCCAGGGAATGTGGTCAACAAAATAGCTGTCCAACTAGCAAGAAGGACATTATTTCCCAATGTTGCTTTCGTAGGTGCTTTGTCTTTTTGGTGAGTGCACAGTCCAGATTGCAGTTAGATTGAAACCCTCTCCATCAAGTGGCAGGGAAGAAGAATGGGCTACAGAAGAACATCATAGCAACAGGCAGGTGGATTGGACGGCCAGGATTAAGGTGTCTGGTGGATCTGGACTGGCAAAGGTGGATCTGGACTGGCAAAATAAGGGTGAATTATTTCTGACTTGGTTGGCCTGTGACACCTCAGGTCATCAGGGAGGAGATGCAACATTACAGACGGGCTCATGGTTCAGGTGTGTTTTTACCTCAACCCACAATCTTTACCTTTTGTGCCTCCAATTGTCCTCTCCATCCCCCCAGAGAGGGAGAGGGGGAAACAAGCAAGCAACATGGTGGGAGCACTAACTGTACCATTTCTAAGCTACAACATAAACAGAACACTAAAATCAAACAGTGGCATGTACACAAAAGGATTCCTTAGTTGTCTTACTTGAAGCTGTTGTAATCCACGTCAGTAATAACTACTGGTTGACCATAGTGTCACCACAAGGTCTACTGGAGAAAAAAGTCATGTTTCATTAACTTCTGATCATTATTTCTCCCAGTTATGACTCCAAGAACAACTGCAGCTATATATGACTCCATTCTGGCATAAGCACAACCACTCTGTTACTTGCAATCAGTAAGTTACTCCCTTTTTCTCTGTAATACCATGAGCTTACATGCAGCAAAACCTCATGGAAGTCCAGGAGTTGATGTCCTGGATTATTCTTCACTTCCTAAATTCTTTGGCACTCTTCCAGAAATCCTTACTTAAGGAGAGGTGAGCACATAGGCAAAAAAAAAAAAAAAAAAAAAAAAAAAAAAAAAAAAAGTAAGAACTAAGGTGTTTAGTTTTTTTTTTTAATCAAAGTCATGAGGCAATTGATGCTCAATCTATAATTACCCATTAGGAAGAAACTAAGAATCTAATTGAGACTGGTTATTGCTAAATATTGACAACAGAGTTGGCACTTCAGTCTGCATGAGGAGAGTAAGTTTAAATTTGCATATCACTTAGAATACAATAATTTTTATCTCTCATCTTTCTGAATGTCAATGTGCATATTTATTGTGCATATTTATCCTCTGAGATTTACTACAGAAGCTGTATGTTGTGGTTACACTTCACCTTCTTCACTGTTCCTGGAGAACCCAGTTGGTATTATACACAAAAAAGCTGCATGTGTAAATACAAATATTCACAGTACTGCCTCTTGCCCACACTATGTCTGAAACACCCAATGAAAGAATGGGAATGGTAATTTATCAGCGTGGTCAAAACATGGTAGCCTCCAGAGCTAATGTGATGCTTGGCTATCAGATCATATATTAATGAAAATCAGTAGTTTGTGCCTTTCATAAGAAATATTGGTGCATATGACCAATTTCTGGCATTACTTATGCTGGAGTTCAATGATATTAGTAATTATTATCATTTAAGCACAATGCATTCACTGTGGTCTAAGCAAGAGCCACATATCAATTGAAGGTTTTCTACTCTTAAGGACATGATCAAGCATTCATTTGCTCTGTTTCTAGCTTGTGTGGCTATATTATTATAAAAATATCTTTATAAACATTTTTTTGTTGATTTTTTTCAGTCAGTTTCTTGGGTTATTTGGGCTTTTTGTTTTAATCTTTGGGTCAATGAAAATAATTTGCTTCAGCAAAATACTGGTTAAGGGTTTGTATCCTCATCAATCATCTAGAGATGAAGAGTTCTTTCTGCAGACATCCAACAGGATGCATCATTTGAGGGCTGGAAGTACAAATGCTTCCCTAATAATGAAATCTAGCTTTGTGGGATTGGGATACTACCTTCACTTAGTACTAATTCGCTGGAATTTCCTGTAATAGGTGGTCAAATCTATCACCTGTTACTATCTATCTATCTATAGTAGAAATCTATCTATATGCTTCCTCATCTGTCTTTGTAACCTTGTAACTGAGTGACGTTACAGAACAGGAAAGGCAAGAACTCTGTAACGTTACAGAACAGGAAAGGCAAGAACCTAAAGCGCTGCTACAAGGTCAAGGTTCAAGTAAGAAGGAACAGCTTGTTCACAGCGTTCTCAAAGGGAAGGAAGTCCCTAAGAAATTAATAGGGCACCCATAAATTAGAGACATATGTGGTTTTTACACTTCTGTTTGTCAAAGACGCTAAAAACTGCACCAGTAATACTGATGTTATAGGTGAATGTAAAAAATAGCGTGCAACTAAGGTTAAGAACAGCTTTGGCATATTCAGTCCTTTGAAGCAATTTTCTCTCTGAAAATGACTTGTCTCTGTGGCCCCAACATGCCAGAAAGTGGTTGAGGGAATAAATATCAGCGTCATATGTTCAATCATGAAGCAGAATCAGATTTTGTTTCCTTCAGTTTTAGTATTATGGCTGGATCCACATGTACTGCAGGAGCACTCACACTCCAGTCTGTTCTGGGAACAGATCTAGGAGCAAACAAAGCTACAATACAAAAAATCTGTGCTTCTAGTTCTTCCTAAGTTGCAGGCAATATTATCAGACAGACAGAAAATCCTTTTTTTTTATAGTTCTACACACCTTGTGAGGACATACATACCTTTATAAATGCTGAATTTGGTGCCGGAATAGAGGGCACATATATATATAATGTCTTCTTTAAACTAGCAATTTTTAGCACTGACTAGGACTAAGAGTACACGGAATATAATATTTTTTTCTTCATCTTCTGTGGACATATATCCTAATATGTTTTGTCTCATGCTTTTGACATGCATTTACAGTCTGAAGTGAGTGGCCAAGGGACTAGCTGCAATGTTAGCATTCTACTGCAGCGGTGATATTTTAAATCACTGCAGGGCTGGTCAAACAGATGAAGATATGTGCCTGTGCAAACACATATGCATATGCAGTGGGAAATGCTCTTTTTGGTGGGTGAGACAACAGAGAAAAAGGCATACGGTCCCTGACCATGCCATCTTATGCTAATTGGCTCATTACTGCACAAACACAAAATGATTACCATAATAATTTTTTAAAAACATTTTCCCAGTTTATGTTCCTTTTGAATTTCTAGTTTTTCTCCTTTTCTTGTGTCATAGGTAACTATTCCCCCACTAATTCATGTGGGATCTGTGAAAGACCAATCTGCTTTTCCTCTAGCATATGACTAATTAAAATATTTATGTTTACTTTCCTTGTTAAAAAAATCACAATATTTATGTTAATTAACTTTTATGTAGTTAATATCGAGTGTTTTTCCAGCAAAGGTTCTTTACTGCTCAGTAATAAATTTTAATAAGGGTTTACAAAAATCTATTACTTCAAAAGAGGGAAATGATTTGCGTAAAAACCATAAAAAATCCCTTTTGCCTTCATTCTAAAATCCAGAGCTCGCTATGCCCAACTTTTCCCAAAGTAATTATTCACTCAGAGGCTTTTGTCCCCCAAAATAGGGATTGTATTGGCAAACCTAGACCTTCTCTAGCACCAGCGAGCACTTTAAAATTTCCTTTTAAACCTGCACGCTATCTTCTTCTAAGAATTTCTTTAAAGAGTGAGTGTTAACAAGTATTCAACTCTGTTAATGTACAGAAGGCAAATTTGCTTTTGGCATGTATGTATGTATGTAATCTGTAACTGTCAGATTCCATGTTTTGAAACAGATAAAAGGTTCTAGATGTCTTGCTGTGCTAGACACACTGGCCCATGGGAATAGGAAGCTTTTCCCGTGGGATATGTGCATGTACAACTTTGTACAGCAGGTTTGTTTTACACCCAAAAACCACAATCTGTGTCTTCTTTGGCTGGATTGGGACAACATTTACCTGGAGCAAGGTGGTGAGAGAGAGAAGCCAAAGTTGTGAGTGTATTCCAAACTCAAATGATTGCCTTCAGAATGGCTGATGAATTGAGTCTGAGGAATATGCAAAGGTTATGTTTAGGAGAGAATATTTCCAAACGATTATTCACAAGTAAAATTCCTTATATCAGTGATATTAGTGGAGGACTGTAGGATGTGGTCTGCTCCACAGGCAGGAATAAAATAAGACTGTCAGACATTTACACAAAGGGCACTTCTTAGACATGATGGATCCAAAAAGTCCATCTGTTCCTACACTTCAAATAACTCTCTGAGGTGTTTGGAAGTACACCACAGAACAATCTTGTGGTTCAAAGACAGCAATACTGGTACTGATTGTCCCTAAGAAACAAGGTAAAAAATGGGTGTATAGGATTTCTGCCTTCAGAAGAAAGCTGTATTTTTTTTGTGCACAGACTCAAGGTGCAATTCATTTCCTCAGACATAGATCCAAGAAACAAAGTAAAAATAAGTGCAGCAGGCCGATAAGAAAGTTTCAAACCATAGATAGAGCAAGAAATGGGTCTCCCATTCTGTAAAATATGCAGGCTTTGGAGAGAAAAACAAAGACACTAACAAATAGACACTTGCATTTAACCCTAGAGGTTAGAAAGCACTATAATAAGAACTTTTCAGTGCTATGTTTTCTTGTCTGGGATTGTTTTTTTTTTTTTTCTTTTTTTGCTAGTTTGACTGGGTTCTTTGATAGAGAAAAAGATACAGCCATACAGAATATGTAGGGTTTAGTATCATTGCATACTAATGCTCAGGGAGTTTCTTACTTCAAAGTGGTATGCTTTCATGGAACTCCACTGCTCCATCTAGACATACTCAACGTCATCTTTAATGTATGCTGTTGCATAAAAGAAGAATAATCTCATAACAGAAGATGATTTGGGTACGGTGTGGAAGAGAATCCTACTCTAATTGGGTGGAATGGAAAACTGACCTGATATACCCACAGTTCCCAAAGAAACCCTGGAACTATTCTACAGACAAGAAGAGGTGGCTGCTGTGTTTGATTAGAATTTCTACTGCTTACTTAATAATCTTATCATTACAAACACCACATCACTACAAATTATGACACTAGTGCAACATATTTTTCTAATGAAGTTACATTGCAAACAGAATTCTAACTTCATGCAAGATAAACTTTATTGATGAAAGCTCAAAACAATTCTTCAGTGACAGTGAATGCTTGTTCAAAATAATGCATTTTGTGTAAATGTAATATTGGTAAATGAAAGCAAACAAGAGATTAATTTTGGAGAATTGAAAAGGAGTTTCTTCACATGTTCCTATTCCTCTTGCATTATTTCTTCTTTTGACTGTTTTTTTTTTTTTGTTTGTTTTAGAACATTCTATATTTTTGACAGCACATTTGTCATTAATATATTTTTTAAACTATATGTAACAGTTTTAATAAATAGAATTTTATATTTGCAGGCTTGCAGACCTCTTCTGCATCACACATAGGTATAAATTGACAAGAATCAGAAGAGATTGAATAAAAGCTGAAAAATATCACCAAGTCTTATTGCAAAAATCTAATTAAAGGTCAGAAATCAAACTTTGCCCTTAATCTTATTAGTTCCACAGTGTTGGTTCTTGTAAGCCAGTTAGCAGCACTGAGGTATCCCAGCCCATTGTCACATTTAAAACCAGGCTGCACCAGGAAATGGGTTTGTAAGAAGCACAATTCATGGACAGTAGGTGACTTGTTTAAGCTAATGGAGCTGTTTCCTTCCTCTCTCACTTTCATCTTTAATTCTGTGAATTCAAGATAAAAGCCAGCAGTATTGTGTAGGGTTTCATCCTCAAAAATGTCATTTGCCTTAACTGTTAATCCATATAGTGTTGTAATAGAGTCTAAACGCTAAGTGAATCCTTACAGTCCTTCTAGGACATAGATAGAACCCACTAATTTAAAAGTAGTGGGATGCTTTTGACATATTTCTGGATAATTTATACGTGGGACTATCATCAGAAATTTCACCAAGACAGTAATGACATTTATTTGTCACTAAAGGTAAAAGGAGGCACAAGTGTCTGGAGATAGGAACACTTCCTCTCCCCACTTTCATAAACATTTCAGGGCACCACATATTTGAAAAACTTTCCACTCTGCAAACTGTGGAAGAGAAAGCATCCAGTCCTCTCGTTTATATATATATATATGTATATATATATGTATATATATGTATATATATGTATATATGTGTGTATATATATATACACACACATTAAGGGGGTCTTCAGGAAAAAAAAATTTCAAAAAAGCTGGAATATTTTAGGGGCTGACTTGACAGTGCTGAGTAAACAATTATACCTTTTCAGGTGAAGGTGATATCCTTTCCCTGGAGAACAAGCCTCTCCCTGCACTTACCTTCAACATTATCCCATTTATCAGAGAATAATTAGATGGGAATATACATCCTGATAGGATCTAATCCAACGCCTCTTCCTTTTCCAAGGTACCACAAAAATTATTGACAGAGAAAATGTTACCATAAAATCATGGCATATTAAACAACAACAAACAACAACAACAGCAACAATAGACTAATAATAATAATTATAATTATTAATAATAATTATTATTACCATTTTTATTATATTCACTGACAAGTCTACTCAAAGTAATAAGATTTATTTGATTTTTTGTTATTTTTTAAATAAAGTGCCCATTTTATTCAGCAGAAATGGCATTTTGAATGTGGTTTTATCTAGATAATGTCAAGATGGTTTTGTTTAAATTATAAAATGTATCTTTTTATATTATGGATCTGTAATATAATGTATCATATTTGAGTGAAGATTATATGCTTAGTTTTTACTTTATCAATAGAAATGTGGATGAAATTTAATCCGAAATGCCAACAAAATTCATTAGCTTTGACTCTTTATACCCTCCCTCCTCCCTTGAAGTATGATATTGGAAAGATTTTAGCTTCCTCCAAAACTACATTTTGGAAGTCAACTGCAGGTTGTCAACCAGGGACCTTACATCTAAGGCATCCAAATACAGTAAATGCTTATGCATTTTTTTTTATTTGGGATTTTCCATCTATGTTACCCCCATTGAGACTAAACTGCTTTATTTCTACCTATGGGCTTGTTTTAATTCTATTTATCAAATTGTTTTTATTATTATTTTATAACTTGAAGCAGATGAGACATACTCACCAACAAAAATACTTAAGATAACCCCCTTGAAGATGTTTTTGAAATTAGAAAAATTAGCTGCTGCTTCTTAAGAAAAGTGAGTTTGCACCTCATTGAACTACGTGTTTGAAAAGGTAGGTACAAACCCTCTGAAGCCTGTAAGGCACTGGTAAGATACTTGTATGTTGCAGCACAAACTATTACGGAAAGAAGATTAGTGGTCAAATTCTGGTAAGCTGCAGTATTATGACAGCAAAATCAGAAAACAGAGAAGAAGCAGTTGCATGATATTTTATTTTTAGTAGACTTACACTTAGATGAAAAAATCATCCACAAAGATACACTTCTAGGAAGGGCAGAGGTACTGGGAATCGGTATTATACTCCTTGCACCTCCCATGCGCTATTGGGCACTTCAGGAGGTGACTTCAGTCATACTGAAGCTGTGTATGTATTAATATATGCTAATATTTGTCTCAGACATCTTTTTGTGAAAAATCCTTTCCTTAGGATTTTTCCTCCTGAGAAGCTGAGAGGCCTCGGGAACAAAATGTAAACAATGGTTATCTGCTGCTGTGGAATGCAACAGGCGCATCTGTGATTGGCTCATGCTGGTTTGTTTGTAATTAATGGCCAATCACAGCTCAGCTGGCTTGGACTCTGCCCGACAGAAGCTTTGTGCTTTGTTATCATTCCTTTCTATTTTTAGCTTAGCTAGCCTTCTGATGAAACTTTTTTTTCTATTCTTTTACTATAGTTTTAATGTAATATATATAATAAAATAATAAATCAACTTTCTGAAACATGGAGTCAACATTCTCATCTCTTCCCTCATCCAAGAACCCCTGTGAACACCATCACAAATGTTTGTTATCAAAGTCTTGAATTTTTCCTTAAAATTAGTGTGTGAAAAAGGTTCATGAATGGCATTTTATTCTTTTAGGTGTCAAGGAAAGAAAGTATATAGAAAATGTAAGGAAGAAAGATAGAATAGAGTGCCATTACGGGAGGTAGAACATGTAAGGATGCTAAAACAAATTTTATATAATAATATTTGTGAAAGTTATATATAACAGGAAAGTTATGCTTGATTCCTGCTTTTTCCCCCTCTTAATTTCTTTGATTGAAAGAAATCTTTGTAAAAAGGTGTCATACCTTTCTGATAAATTTCAATATAATCTAGTTTTAAAATTTAAATTTGAACTGAATTTTAACAAAAGCTAGTGTTTTTTAAAGACTCCCAAGCATTACAGCCCAAAAGGGACAAGGATGCTACAGCTCCAGGACACATGATACAACCGAAAGTGTGACTAAAACACCACAGGAACGTGTGTCTGCATGGCCAGGCACACATATCACAGACAGCAGTGCACTCACACAAGCACAAAGAGCAACAGCATCATCCTGCTCCTCTCTCTGGGCTGAAGGGACAGTGGTGCATTCACAAAAAAGGGCATGCACAGATGTGCAGTGCAAAGTCCTTCAGCAGTGAGGTTTAAACACCTGGATGATCCAATGGCAGTCATCAGCTCCCAGTATCTCACAGGGAACTTCTAGGAAGTCTTGTACAGTCCCAGGAGGAACTTCCCCTGCATCCAACAACATGTGCCCTGCTCTCCTCAGTCCTAAAGGTGGCCTAAAGTGCTGTTTTTGATGCTCACTATGATCTCCAGAAGCTGACATGTCTTGTGATTGGTCTGGGGAGAGCTGGGGCAGCCTGTTTTCTCAGAGCAGGCTATTTTACTTTGCTGATAATTAAAGACCAGGTTTTTGTCATGCAATGGAATGATTCTCCTATTCTGTTGTGTAATACTGTCATCAGAATTAAAGAAAAAATATCCCACTGTGTGAATCATTCAATCTTCTAGTGCAGTGACTTCTTAAAAGATCAGGACCATCTCCCAGACAAATAATAGAATGATTCTCATGCAAATAAAATCTTACAAAGCATTTTCTTTAACTTTTAGTTGAGCTTTAGTTGAGACTACATTAGCAATCATGAAGTAAACAATTACTTAAATGTTTACTCTGAAGGTGTTGCTGAATGTCATTAGATGTTGGCAATTGAGCTAAAGTATTTGGACTCTGAGTACCACTAGGAAGTTTCAGAGAAGAAAATTGTAAAAAATATTACCTTTTACAGAAAAAGTTATTTGGACTTCATTCTTCATAATATACACAATGCAGTCTTTTGATATTTTGATTTATCAGTTTACAGTGTTGGACAGCACAATGTGCATAAACTGATGGAAAACACTTTGAGCAGAAACTTCTGAGGCATGACTCATTCCATAAATATTTTGAAGTAAGTCTGTGTGAATTGGACCACTTTTCGTTCTGAACTAGTGGAAGAATAACGATGTTGCCAACATGAATATGGTGTGGAAGACCTTTAATACAATAAAATCCAAGTAAACTCACTTAATCCCATGCAGTTAGATAATCTGAGTACTAAATAAGCAAGCTTGAGGAACAGTTTTTTCCTTAAAGTAGTAATTTAGGAAAATTTTTGTCATATAGTCTTCCTCAGGAAGCTTCAGTTCATGACTGCAGCTTGAAGCACACGTATGACAACCTTACTGTGCTTGGTTGGCAATTACTTTAGCAATACTATGCAGGAGAGATAAGTTGATTATTGTTTCAGTTGATCTGGTTGATTTGATTGCCAGCAGTTTAATTTAGAATATTGTTTGAACTATTTCTAAATCTTGGTTTACTCTGTGGACTTTACCAAGCTGTCTAGGAATGGGACTCAGATTCAGTATAGTTTAAAAGTTACAGTTTATAGTTAATAAAAGTGCAGGAAGGTTTGTATCTCCTGTTTACAAAAATTCCTCAAAATCCTGAATTGGAAATCAATGAGGATGAGAAAAGATGTGTTAGTGTGTGGTGATTTAAAAAAACAGCTGAGAATTAAACTCCAAATAAGCATCTCTGCTTTCCTCCACCTTGCTCCAGGGAGAGAGGGACAGAAACAGAGACTATGGGCCAAGATAACAATCTACTGAAAATAAACAGCAATGGAAAGAGAAATCCACAGTAACAGGAGTGATATTAGTAACAAAAACATACAAAAGACAACGTGCTTTACACACCAAAGGTGTTCACACCTCAGCTCAGTTCCACATAGCCCACCTAGAGAAGGACAAGGTGGTGGATGCTCTCCGCTGCCGGTGTTTCCTGTCCCTGAGCCTGAACAGAAACAAGACGGAATTATCCACACTGTGTCACCAGCTTTTCAGACCACTGGGCTCACTTGTGGTCAGCAGAACTCAGCTCAGCTCCTCTCCACTCAGCCTGGCTTGGGCTCAGCTGGGCTTGGTCTTTCTGCACCCCTCAGCGCCCATGGCTGCTCGCTGCACCAGCGCCGCGGCACACGTGGAATCCCCCGAGCTCAGCGGAGCTTGGCACTTGGGAGTTGTGTTCTTCCCGAGGGACAGGAAGGGATGGGCAGCGGTGGGACAGCGACAAAATCTACGGTGTTGGTCCTGCTAACTTCCCCGAGAGAGAAATGGGACAAATGGTGCTGTTTCCAGGGTGTGTTCACTCTTTAACTCCCCTCGAAGCCGTGCCCCCCCCGATGAAATGCTTGGCGTAGAATAGCAACCTAGCCGCCCCCTCACAGCCCTAGGCTCCTCCCTCCACAGCACCTGCAAGCGAGTATATGTGATTTGGCTTTAATAGGTGTTGCAGAATTAAATAATTAGGTTTAATAAAGTCACATTTTGCAGGTGTCAAATCTTCTGAACATTTGAAAATAATTAATTAAAAAAAAAAAAAAAAAACAAAAAAAAAACCACCCTGTAGACATGTGTTTGTTTCAATTCCTTTTAATAATAAACATGTATTGCTTATGTGGAATAATATTCAGAATGTACTCCTCACACCTGATTTTCAATTCAGCTGTAATTGCAGTAAGCTGAAGAATGTAAGAAAATTATTTTAACTTAGCTGTGATCACGTCTAGAACTGGTTTACAAGCACTAAAAAGTTCTAGATAACATAAATGATAAAATTAAATATGAATATGGAGCTTTTATACTATGAAACCCTTAATTTCACAGGTTTATCAGTGTAACAGTTATATTTTATCTACATAGGTTTCTTAGTGAGAAGTCAGCCCCAAACAAAATGCTAACAGAAGGATGAAATGCTTTCCAATGCTCACAGTTAAAATTCCTATGCAATTAGAAGGCAAAAGAACCTGTGTCTTGTTTTTATTTTATTTTTTCACCACCATGTCAGAGGTTACAAAAAGGTCATTAACCCTTTTTCATAGCGTTTAGGCCACTTCATTGCAGTTCTGATCTGAGACTCTTGAAACAAATGATCTTTTGTACTTGCATCCTGGCATTTGTTATGCTCGTTTATTAAGGACTATTCATTATAAAGGAATAAGGGAAAAACCAAGCCAGACTTTTCAGTCCAGGGTCAACAAAAGTTAATCAACTGGGCAGTTTACAAAAAACTGTATCGATTTCTACCATGTTGTCTAGCATGAGACCTCCAAATTGGAGAAGTTAAAGCAGTCTAAGGACACATAGGATAGTTTTGCAGTGCATGAGTCCAAATTTTAACATAAAGGTTTCACTTATTTCACGCTGTATGGAAAATGTTTTTGATATATTTATGTCTTGCAGCTAAGCTTCTGCATTTTAAATATTCATGTTAAAAATCTGATTTCAGCAAAACTATTTTAATGTAATATTTTAGTGTAATTTTAATTTTAAATTTATGGGTTTTTTACCATATTTTATGAAACTGTAATAGGCTGGTCCATGTAACATGCAACACAACTGTGTTCTCTTAGTTTAAGAACTACGCAAGAATGAGAACTGGCATATCCATACCTACTGATAAGACATTTACAGGTGGGACCAATCTCATGAGTGTGAAGGAACTCTGTGATTAAATGTGAAGGGATTTTAGCTTTTTAATAGCTACAGTTTTGTTTTATTTATCATAGAAACTGCTATGACTGTGTTCTCTCTTTTCCCATGAATAAGCATCTTCATTACTCAGCTCTGCAGTCTCCTGTATTGACTCGCTACCTTGAAGCTTCCCATGGCAATTGCTGGTCTATAAGTCACAACTGCAAGATACTCCCAAGAACTTTGACATTTCATCTACATTGAAATGACTACAGTAAGCAAGTCTCTGAGGAAGATAAAAGTTTCCATCTTACTAAAGCAACAGTATCATACCGTTTTGGTAATTCAGCTATGTGCTATTGTTAAAAGAGCTGTTTTCCATTGCATATCCTATGATTCTGTGGAGGAAGACATGCATAAAGGGATGTGAGTGAATTACAGTAAAAGAAACTTCATAACAGCCATCACCTCTTTTAGAAATTTACTTTCTGACCTTTTCAGCCATAATCTTTGCGTACAAAAAGCAGTCTGAGGCACAAAAATGAGTCAAAATCTGGAAATTATGGAATCACAGAATGATTTTGAGTGGAACAACCTTAGATATTACCTAGTTCCAACCCCCTGCCATAGGCTGGGGAACTTTCCTCTAGACCTCTCTTCTTAAAGACCCATCCAACACAGCATTGAACACTTACAGGGATGGGGCATTGACAATATCTCTGAACAACCCGTGCCAGTGTCTCACCAACCTCACAATATATAATTTCTGCCTAATTTCTAATCTAAACCTACTCTTTTCCAGTTTGAAGCCATTACATCTTGTCCATCACTACATGTCCGTGTAATATACCCCTCTCTAAATCTCTCATGGCCAACCTTTTCCAGGTACTAGAAAACTGCTGTAAGGACTCCCCAGAGCCTTCTCATCTCTAGGCTGAGAAGCCTGAACTCACTCACCCTGTCTTTGTATGAGATGATCCAGTTCTCTGGTTATTCCATGGCCTCCTCTGGACTCTCTCCAATATGTCTTATCATACTGAGACCCCCAGAGCTGGATGCAGCACTCCATGTAGGATCTCAGGAGACCTGAGTAGCAGTGGAGAATCAGCTCCCTCAACTTGCTGCCCACATATTTTTGAGGTTTTCTGTGCTGCAAGTGCCCATTTCCAGGAGATGGTGGACACTTCTTGTCTACCAGCATCCTCCATCTTTCTCCCCAGAAATCAATTCTATTCTTTCAATCTATTCTCTGCTCACCAAATATTTTTGGGAGATTCCCCTGACCCGTGCGCAGAACCTTGCATGTGGACTTGTTTAACTCCATGAGATTTGTCCTGGCCCACATCCCAAGACTGTCAAAGTCCCTCTGGATGGCATCCCTTCCCTCCAACACGTCAACTGCACCACATAGCTTGGTGTCACCATCAAACCTGTTGAGAATACATTCAGTCCCACAGTTCATATTTCTGAAAAAGAAGTTAAACAGCATCAGACCCAATACTGACACCTGAGGGGTCAGTAAAAAGTGGGTACTGACCCTCTTTTTCACTTGTCTCCACCCAGACGTCCAGCCATTGACCATGCTCCCTTTGAGTGTGATCATACAGCCCATTTCTTACCCACTGAGTGGTCCACCTGTCAAATCAATGTTTCTCCAGTTTACAGACAAGGATTTTCTGTATCAAACACTTTGACTTAGAACTCTTTGAATCTGCCAAAGCCAGCCTTATATTATTCTGGTGTTACACAAACATTTTTCTAATTTCAATGTCATTACTGTAACTGGTTAGCATGAAACCTCTGGCCATAAATTTGAAATAATTTGGACTTGAGCCAGGCAGAGCATTGAGCATTGGTTGATTTGGTTTTGTTTGAGGTGGAGTGGTGGTGTTGTTTTTTGAGGTTTTTGTTGTTTTTTTTTTTTTTTTATGTCAGAACATTTGTTCACATAATTTTAGTTGTGCAGCGTCCCATTCATTCCTCAGCAGTGACATGAGTTTCTGATGGGGAAATAATTTTTTCTTGGGGATATGAAATATTCTTTTGGAAGAACACAGGCAGCTCTAAAGATTCAAGCATACATTGAGTCCACTGGATTGTTGAGCTGACTCTTGTGAGCTGTTGAACAAAACCAGTACTTGCCATACTGTGATAACTAATATATTCTGTTTTATGAAAACCATCACTATTTTATGGAATAGATTTTCAAAGGGGAATTACAAGAGGAAGAACTTATGATATCATCAAACAGGTGTTTGTTTAGACTGATAGGAAGTGGCAATGGAAGGGAAGAAGCTGGCGTGGAAATACGTTGAGAATGTAGGAGGAAATTAAGACAGAAGCAATGATTTTAGAATGAGCAGACACTTGTTCTACAGAGGAGACAGGTCAGAAGAATTAGAAATAAAAAAATCATAACGGAAAAGAGAGGAGGATTTTGACAACACAATCTAGGACTGATTACACACTGAAGGAAAAATGGGCTAAGGAACCAGAATAGGGAGCATGACACGCTGATAATCAGAGGAGAAAAGATGAAACCTATTAAAAGTCAGATAAAGAAAAGTTTAAAAGTAGTAATCTTTACTCATTTTTGTCTTCAGAGTGAAGGAAAGAACCTGTAGATGTAACTCTGCATTTTTGAAATTCATAGTATGAACACAGTATTTTCAGATAACATCAAGCTACCTGGTACCAACCAACACGTGTTTTTAATCCATTCATCATTAGGTAAATAAAACCCGGGAAAAGAAACAGACAAACTTGCAGAAAGAAAATGTACCCTGGAGAAGAATGTTGAACTAAGTTCAAATCAAGGTACTTCTGGTTTTTTAGTGTCTTCCAAGTAGAAAATTGAGGTGAATAATTTAAATTACATTTAACTGGCCTGAGCAAAATAAACTTGAATCAGCAGTGCAGTTAATAACTAGAGCAGAATTATATCATTTGAGTAAAGGACTCTCACCTAACAAATATCCATGGGGGGCCAATGGCTATTTAGCAGACACAAGGGTCATGAAATAAAAGGTCTGACACATTCTGGTAGTCATCTGTGTAAGTAGATGTCTCCACCATACACAGCACACTCAAAGAACAGTCCTTAACTTTGTACAGTGGCTGTGCTATGGAGCCTACGAAGGCTGCTGAGCGACCCATTGTGATAACAGCAACTTCAAATCTGGACACCTGTGCTGAATTAGGCACTGCCCTGCGCTGCTCGTGACTCTCCAGGCTTATGAAGATGGGGAAGGAAAGAATAGATTTTTTTATTTAGCCAGGTACCCAGATTCTGTTTAAATCAGTTCTTAACATACTCTAAAGATGATATTCTCTGAAAACTAGCCTGTTTTTGGAGGGAATGTAGATTAAATGGTGTTATCAGGTGTCAAAATGAGAATGGAGCTGTGGCTATGTTCCCTTTTTATTGATGACACTGAGCATGGACTACAGTGGGACAAGGTCAGAGAGCAGGAAATTGGAAGAGAGGGAATACAAGTAGGACTACTGTTGGACTACATGAAATTACAAGTTTCATGTTCAGATAATCTCCATGAGCTGGGTGATAATTTGCAGCTGAATCTTTGTGTTACAGTCTAAGATTATCTTTACTCTAGGTATGTGACACAGATTTGTTCCCCTAGTTTCTGTGGCCTTTTAAAATACAACTGCACTAGGGGATTTGCTGTGAATTTTGGTACCAGTTATCTTTTTCCCCTTTCTTTTTGTTGTTAATTGCAAAAAGTCAGGCAATGAAATCTGAAAATTATCCTTTCTGGCATTTGGCTGTGACAGGTTTTTGTTTTTTTGTCAGATTCATGTTTGCCTCTAGCTGTGGCAAACTGAAATGCTGCTTCTGGTTTACAGCTGGCTCCCATTCCCTTTGATTCTGAGAAGGTTTTTAGCATATTGGTGGATTTTAGATTTTAGATTTTTCAAGGATTGTTATAATCAGATCCAACCCCTTGACTTCATGGGAAATTTCTCTACTTGCTTGTGAATCTATTCCTTTGAATTTGTATTGACAAAAACACTTTTGTTTTGTACATGTATGTTTCTTGGAAAGTAGATAGTGGATTTTAGTCATTATACCATAAAAGACTTGTATTTCGAAAATGTATCAAACAAACAAAAAACAAACAAAATTACAGGTCACAAAATTTATGCCCAAATTAGAATTCAAGACTTCTGTTACTATAAGGCTGTCAAAACTCTGGCTTTGGTTTTAAATTCTGCTTGGATCAGAAGGTACAAATCAGTTTCACTGAACTTTTTGACATCTGTCTTCCTTTTGAATGTAGTGCAAGGCTAAACAAAATCTTATTTTGATATTTTTTAAGGAAACCTTCATGTAAGTCTGCAAAGGCTACATATAATGAAATTCAAATAACCTAATCCTTCTCATATATTGTATGTTTTCACTTTACTTTTCAGAAACATGAAAGGCTTTTACAAAGGCTTGTATTTATGAAAGTAGTATGTTTACAGAATGTAGAAACATGAAAAGGCTGTTTCTCACACTGTGCTCAAGTAACCCATCAGTGGGAGTCAAACACTATTATCAAAGGTCAAACATCTGTAATTGAGAAAACAGAACACTAATAGCTCCATACCAAGACCACTAGTATCTACTTTGGCTGACATACTCTTAATACACTTAAGGGGTATATTGCAGCCTATCAAGTTGCCCAGCCCTACAGTTTATCATTTTGAGATCATCACATTCATCTTTCAATTTTAATATTGCTTGTAATACTTCTTTTAATTAATTGTAGAGAGATTTTGCACATATATAGGCACTAACCTTTCAGAATTACTAATAATAACATTACATTTCATTACAACCAATGTCTATTAGTTTGATTAATTTATCAAAGATTCACATTAGCTCATTATGACTATTTTATTTAAAAGCTAACATGCATAAAAAATGAACAATATTCCCTTCTATCATGAAAATTCCTCTTCTATTTATTTTGTAATAAGGTAATTTGTTGATAAAATTAATGAAAATTGTACATTTGTGTACACGTGAGCTTACTACATGACAAATGAAAAAGAGCTTGCTTTGGGATTTCACTATGAAGTTGTACCATTGAAACACTACTGTATTAGTACCCAGAAGTGGAATCATAACAGTTTAGAAATGAAATATGATTAATCATCCAGTTAATTCAAGCAGAGACAAATGGCAATTACTGTAGTTTAGGGTATATTTTCAAAGCCAGGAAAAGGTTTAGCCTCCAGGTTCCCAGCGATTTTAATGGGAGTTGCATAGCGCAGTCCCTCTACGTCACTTTGAAAGATTGCCTCTTGGTCTAATGCATTGCCATTAAAACTATCAAGAAAAACTCATGGGGTGTGAAAGCTGCTCCATCTTTTTGACACACTTCTCTATGGAAAAAGCAAGGGCTGTCAGGGGAGAAAACCCACCAACTCCAACAAGAAAAACCCTTTTAATTCAAACATTCTTTCTTTCTGAAAATTAAAAGTTCGTGTTTAATTTTACAGCGTACTATGCAATTTTTTAAATTAGTATCCCGTTATTTGGGGTTATAATAATTGCAACCAGTTTGTGGATTTTCTGATGAGATTTTCTTAATATGGATGACTCCCAGCTGTATTCAAAAATCTCTGGTGAATCATAGGAAACTGCTTTACTGAAACAGCATGCCAATTATATTAAAATCTTTCTGCAGATCTCTCCATCAGAAACCACAGTTACAGATAAAAAACTGCCAAGACACCTTGTAGCTTTGAGATTTCTGTTCCTGGGACTTCTAGGCTTTGCTCCTAGCAGGCCTTAAATCACTCGATCCCTCTTCAGGAACTTTAATATCCTAAAGTCTTGAGACAGTTTCTCCATTACCTGTCTGGTTTCAAAAACAATGTAAGCCTAAAAAATCTTAAAAACCACTGTAATCTAAATCCTGAGGCTTCTCTAGGTTCCTCCCTTCCTGCAAATAATGCTGTTGTTTTGAAAGAGAAGTCATATCCACAGAATTAGTCACAAGTAATTTTCTGATTAAATAAACTATTTTTAATGCCCAAAGTAAAAAAAAAAAAAAAAAAGTCAGATCCCAGTATGTTATACTTAGGGTTTTGAGGTGCTCATGGTTTTAAACCATCTATATGACAATAAAGATGCCAGCCAGTTTTGCAGAGCTGCCAGTTGGAATGAGACAACAATGTTCAGAATAAATGACAACAGTACTAGAGAATGTAAAGTAGTTATAGTGGGGGTTAGAGAGTGTCCACATGCTGTAGTTCTGATAAATGTTGCCAACAGATAGAATACATCTTGAAGGACAAGCATTAATTTGATTCTGCTCCCTTCTCATGATAACACTGTTCATCAGAGATGGTCTAAGCAGAAGAGATTACACAGCAGTGAGGTTTATGGGTGACTCTCTGAAGGGAATCTTGAAATGCTTTATCTTCAAAGAATTCCCTATCCTACTATTTTCTTGTGAGATGTCAGTTTACCCCACAATTAAAATGCATAAAGCTTGCATGTGTCTGGGAAGTGGGAGGGTGTGAAATGATACAAGAAGCAAACAGAATTCAAGCACCTAAAATGCTAGAAAAAATCTGGAAAACATGGCTCAGAATGATTAAACCAAAATTCATTCCTCTCTCCCCAAGCTTGTTATTCCAGTAAATAGTGATAATAATAACAAAGACAATTACAGTAAAATCAAACTTGTGAAAGAAAACCAGTGATTGGACAGCCCTAGGAGATGATGGCAGAGGCCTCACAAGCTATTCTAAGTCATTTAACCTGAGAGGAGGTCAGAGGAGGTCAGAGAGAAGTGGTTTCTTGGCTGGCTACCTGAGTAGCCCTTCTGCTACTAGCACTGAAAAAGGTATTAAAGATAAGTATCTGTTACGTGGATCTCACTCTCTTTCAGTTGGTAAGGAAATGCCTGTGGAGATACCAGAAAAATTCTGAGCTATCATGCCATATAGAACTATAGTAAACATTGAAAATAATCATGAATTTGCCACAAAGGCAGACAATTTACAAAATCACCAGTCTACTTTTGGTAAGAACTTCAAATATCTGCTTGTCTTGGGGTGATAAACTGGTTATCTGGAATAGTAAATAATTTTATGTAAAGGGTATACTTGAATATGCATGAAAAATCTACAATATTTAACAATTATCTTAGCCACTAAGCAGTATAATGAGTACTTGTGTTACATGAACAGTTTCCACTCTCAATACTGAAGAATTTGAATCAATAAGCGAATATCAATAGTATAAAAGCCTTGAAGACTTTCCACAATACACAAGAACAATTCACTGTGTACGAAGGTGCAATGTAGAGTAAAGATGCAGCTGTAAGAAAAGTACTTCTGAAATATATTCATGCAGAGCACAACTTACACAGTCAAACTCTGTCAAACTCATTTGAAATCTTATTTGAACACTTTTTAGATGTTTCCCTAATTTCTTTTTGTTTGCATGCTGTCGCAAAGATCTGTAGCTGTACTTAAAATCATTTATATTTAAATTAATTTTACCAAACAAAATCATGTATATCTCTTCAATCATGTACATCTTTTCGTTTAATTAAGCTGTAGTTTGAGAACTGAAAACAGGGATATGGACAAGGCAGGGATATATAATGCATTCTTTGCTTCTGTTTTCAACAGAGATGATGAACCAAGGAGGTGTCAGTACCCTGAGCTGGAGGACCGTGACTGCAAGAATGATAAACTCCCAGCAGACACTGATATAATGTGGGATCTGCTGCTCCACCTGGATACCTACCAATCTACGGGGTCTCATGGGACTCATCCAAAAATACTCCAAGAGTTAGCTGATGTCATCAGAAAATTTTTCCCAATTATTTTAGAGCACTCATGGGAACCTAGAAAGGTCCCAGCTGATGGAAGCTGGTGACCCTTGTCCTGATTTCCAAGAAGGGCAAGAAGGCCTGTCAGTCTCGCTTTAGTGCCTGGTAAGGTTATACAGAAGATTAATATCAGAGTATTGAAAAACACCTGAAGACAACACAGTCACTGGTCCCAGCTAGCACAGCTTCACGAGAAAGTACTGCCTTCATCTTATGACAAAGTAACCTGCCTTAGGGGTTCCCTTGATCAAGGGAAGCCAGTGGATGCACTCTTTTTGGATTTCAGAGCAGCTTTCAATAGTGTCTCTCCCAGTACCCTTCTGGTGAAAATGTGCAGCACAGAGCTGGATAAACACATCATGGCATGGGTGAGCAGCTGGCTCACAGGTGAGGCATGAGGAGTGATAGTGAATGGGGTGACATCAGGCTGGCGACCTGTCACCTGTGGGGTTCCACAGGGCTCCATCCTCAGCCCTGTGCTCTTCAACATCTCTATTAAATGACTTAAACTCAGGAGTGGAAGAAGGAGCTGTTGACTCCCTCAAAGACAGGGTGATCCTGCAGAGAGACCTTGGCAAATCAGAGAACTGGGCAATCAGCAACCACATGTTCAACAAGGGAAAATGCCAGATTCTGCACCTGGGATGGGACAACCCTGGGCAACAAGAGCCTGGAGAGCAGTGCCTTGGAAAGTACCACAGAACTAAATGCAGTAGCATTCATTTGGCAGAGGGAAAGATCTGTAAAGCAGAGTAATGAAAAGGAAAAATAAAGTTCTGCTTGATTCTTTTGGAAAAATGCTGAAATTTTAGGTTTTGATCTTTGATCTACAAACTCAGGTACCATGAGAATGGATTTGGACTTCAGATAGTGTGTTGACCCTCACAGGACCAATGAGAATGTCATTTCTGACCTTCACAATTTCTGACCAAAATTTCATAAGTGAATTTTCTTAAAGATTGGAAAATTTTAAAAATTTTAAACTTAAAATTTCAGTCTCACTTTCAATTTGGTGATACACTTCTGACTGGTGACTATTAAGTTTATTAATATTAAAAACCACATAAGCTTTACAATTAGAGTGTAAACTCATTTCTTCTTTTACTCAGACTCTTGGAAATATTGAAAGCAAAACACATGAAAGAGAAATGAGGCTGACCAGATTTATGAGATTAATTCCATCAAGGTCATCTAAGCTGAATGATCCACAGCCCCGTTGTCAAATCACTGATATATTAGGGTGGGGTACAACAGGACAAAAGAATGAGCTTATGTCTTCCTAAGTGTTTACTACTGGTCGTTATTAAAGCCAGGATACTGTGCCAGAGTAAATTGTCACCTCATTCCATAGAATTGCTTTTCTGCAGAAAGTGGACAGATGTAAAATACGTGAAGGTATGTTACTAAGAATAAAGTGTATAACTGCTAAAACCTCTCTGAGAAAATGACCAGACCTAAAGTTTACCTACTAATAAGAACTGTTGTACTCTCCCCTGACATTTTCAGAGCCATATTTTAAAGAAACTGCAACTGGGATATCAGATATAAAAGATTTGCCTGAAGCTACATGTCTCTGTATACTAAATACATTTGTACATTTGTAGCTGTCACCTTAGAGTCTCTGACCTAGAGAGAGTATGCCCTGAGAAAATGGAACAATTTTCTCTTTTGCACAGCATATTTGTTACTTTCTTTTTGATCTGAAATTCAACCGAATGAATCACTAAGTGGAACAGACAAATGGAAATGGAGCTGATGAACTGAAACATGACTAAGACACAAACATGTTTATAATTGCTTAAGTTTTATTTCTCCAATGTCTGTCTCTATAGGTGATTGTGTGACAAGCTTCCTCAGCACTTTTTATTTTGAATAGGTATTGGGTGTGATCCCACCAATGCATTGAGCCATGATATCACAAGCAACAGGTTTGACCATCTGACCCTACCCTCCCATCCTGCCTAAATTTCAATCAATTTTTCATCACGGGACTGGAAATCACCAGACCAAGAATGCCACCAAGAATTCTCAATACTAATATTTTTTAATTTCTACTTCAAATGGACTGGTAAAACTATAAGCAACTCAACAGACATTAAAAGAAAAGAAGTGTAGAAGGCTAATGACTCTCTCAGTGTCCTAAGCGGGAGTAGAGAAGTTTAACTCATGTACTAAAGGACGCACAGATAACTTCCAGTGACTTCCAGCTCATCTTTGCTGTCATATGATAAAGCCTCTATCAATACAGCATATATGGTGGAGTGAATGACACTACTGCACCCCTTGGTTGAATTTGCTGTGAATAGCAGCTGTCACCACCAGCTCTAGGAAAAGCAGTAAAACGAGCAAAGGCAACTTCCTTCCTTCCCTCCCTCTGTCCCTCCAACCCTCCCTCCCACCTTCCTGCCTTCCTCCCTCCCTTCCTGCCTCCCCACCTTTGAGCCTGGTTTTGGTACATCCTGTGTATCTGCTCCTCTCTTCACTTCAACTATTTCCATTTAGGGCTTGACTGATTATCTTGAAAAATATGTAAACTGAACTGGATGAACCAAAAAATCGAGTACTCCATATTTTTCTATGCCAGTTTGCCCAAGGTTATTACCATCCTTTCTTTTTAAAACCTGACACCTAACTTGTGTGTTTTGCCCCAAGTTCATGGACAAATGGTGCACTGTGTCTCTCTAAAAATAGGGAACACACATGCTCAAGCCCTCTTTTGTTTCTCTCCAGCCTCAGAGGAGGTTGCCTGGTTCAGGTCTCACAGTAGCAACCCAAGAAGCTGCATTTCAAAATCCATTACTCTTTCAGAGGCAATTTTGCAACACCTTTCCACAAGCCACGGTGCCAAGCTAAGACTGGGAGGGCCAGGGCCACCACTATTCAGTGCTCAGCAGAACTGTTTATTTATTTATTTTTTTTTTTAAACTTATTTTCCCCTGCATCACTGGGGCAGTGACCCAGGGCAGCAGCAGCATCACCAGCTGAGTGCAGCAGGAGGAGGCAGTGTCAACACTGACCCCACACACCACACCAACACATGGGACCACCCAACCTGGTGCTGCATCCTCTCAGTACTCAGTGGGACTGTTTCTCCCCCCTGCAACACAGCAGTGACTTGGAATTGCAGCACTGGTCCAGCCAGGAAGCAGGGAAAAGGGGGAAACACATACACATCTGGAGCAGCCCCACACAACACCAGCATCTCCCATCTGCCACTGGAACTGCTTGGAAAGCTCCTGCTTTCCCAGTCTTTTGTTCTGGGGGAAGGATCAGCCAAGCAGCTTATCTTCCATACTATCTTTGTTTTCCAGCCCACGCTGTCTGTTGTGGCAGCTGCCATCTTGGGAGGAGGGCCTGCTCTGCCATCTTGTTTTCCTTGCTCCCAGGGTGCCCACGGGATTCAGCACATTTGTGTCTAATGGGTATTGATGTTACCTCCATTGTTGCTGACTCGTTTTTTAGTAAATTGTTGTTTTTTCACTTAAAATCTTCTTGCATTCATCTCTCTTTTTTTGTTGAAAGGGGAGTGGTTAAAAGTAAAGGGGAAGTAGCTCATTTGGGAGTCTCTGTCCCGTATCAATGTCTTAGTTTAAGACAAAATGCTAACATTGGAATCAATGACACCTCACTTTAGACCCATTCTTTCAATGTGCTCCTTTGTGTAACAAATTTGTGTTTATAAATTCCCACAGAGCAGGGGAAGATATTTTTGGTTATTGCAGTAAAAGCATTCAGCTTTACTGTGAATCCTTACATAACCTAGGAAGTATTTGAAAATAGTAGAGATATCAAAATGCTTGGATAACTGAAGACTGAGAAGGTTGTATAGTCTCAATTCAGCACAGGCAGTAAAATCCCTTGAGCTATCTTTGTATTTTACATTTTGCTGCAAGAGCTGTAAC
Organism: Nesospiza acunhae; assembly: GCA_013398715.1. Lineage (NCBI taxonomy): Eukaryota > Metazoa > Chordata > Aves > Passeriformes > Thraupidae > Nesospiza > Nesospiza acunhae. Next base: position 66,556 of record VZSU01000201.1, on the reverse strand, counting down.
AAAACACAACACTGGCCCTGCTCATAGTTACTCTTTTGTACAAGGCTGCAAGACAAACATTTCTGGTGGGACTTCTTCCAGTAAGCTAGCTTATAAACCCTTTGCATCATGAAAGATAGCAATTGTGGATCAGAACCTAAGAAAACTTAGGATACAATAAACGCATGAAGTTTGTATGCCACTATCCTCTGACAAGATTTTAGGTCTGCTGCCTATTTAACTTCAGGTACGTTTTTTGTATCCCTCTGTAATCTTTCCCAAAGCTCCAATGTTCAAAATTCAGTTGCCTCAGGATGTTTTCTTGATTAAATAAATTAGTTTAGTGATCCAGCTCCTACATCGTGTTAAAACTCAGGTTGCCAGCAATTATTCCTTCTGACAAAGAAAAATTTATTTATTGATGTCTGCCTGTAATACCATTCAAATAAATCTGTTTCTAAGTGAAGTGTCTGATTTACTGCCTGAGACTATCTGAAAAACATGACCATTCAATCCAATCTCAGATTTACACCTCAGTTCAAAATACACTCAACTGGGTCATGCTGCCTCTAGCCCTGACTTATAATGAACTGATCTGTGATTTGACATTAAACTCAATTATTGGAAAAGGAAAAAAGTTGCATCTTTCAAATACATTAGCAAAATTGTCACTAGAATCTATCTTCTGTTACATCAAAGACACTTCAGGATAGTTTTTCTCAGGTTTTATTGTTAAAACATTTTAATTAGAAGACGTCTGCAATTTTCTGAATTGTTGATGGAACCAGGCGCAAAAGCTTGGATTTGCATATGAAAGCAAAACCCCTATGATACCTAGCTGTCAGCATTTTTTTCAAATAGGATATAAACCTGTCAAAGACTCTTTAATGTTATAGCACATACTAGAGTCTCACTTCAGACTAAACTGCATAAAAAGTGAACATAGTTTACTCTGCCCTAATTGCCTTCCAAGAGCTTAAGATAAAATTTTTTCAGCCTAGCTTTTTTTGACTTAACATAGTGACTCCTAAAGTGTTCAAGGTAGGCAATATAAATGCAATTGATGTCTTTTACTATATTTTAATGTGGGGTTTTCTGCTTTCATTTTTTGCAAAAGCACATGTGATTATAATGAATTTTTATGTCTCTTCCCTCTAGATACATGCATCATACATGCAGACACATTTAACCCTATTAATTCAGGCATGCATAACATGGTTTACTATATATCTTGCTGTACATATATTGCAGGACAGACTCTGATACGAGCAAATGATTTCCCTGCTAATCCCATTGATATACATGGAAGTATGGAACCATTCATAACCATTTATCAGGGCTCATCATGCATACAAGGCTTGTTGCTTGTTGTACTACATATTTTTCACCCTCCCCTTCTTTGCACAAAATTTTAAATATGTCTTTTATTCATTATATCCAAGGCAGATGGATGTTGCCGAGAGGAATGTTAGGGTCTGGTGTTTTTTTCCCTTATGCAAACTTTTGCTTACATTCATAAGGACAGCAGTCTTCCATTCAAGTTTCTTCCCCCATTTGTAATTGAATTAAGGTGTGCAGGTTTTTCTCTGGAACTGATGGCTGCATATGTCTACAACCAATTGCCCCTCCTTCCTCCAGTGTGTCTTTCCCCTCTTCCTCTAATTGCTTCAGACTTTTTTGCTGAGTGTTGCACACCACCAAACTCTCACTGATTCTGTTCTACCTGAGCACTAAATCACAGGAGCTGGGCCACGTGTCTCTTCCATTCTTCTGCTTGAAGGAAGTAAACTGAAAGGGGCAACTTTTCCTTATTGAAGTGCTAAATATATGATACTTAATGAGTAACGATACTTAAATGAGTAAGTAAATAAGAACGTTATTCAAGCATTAAGTGTGGTCAGTTTCAAGTGGATCTAAAAGTGCTTGTTTAACAGTAGTTTTCATTAGATTGTGGGTTCTCTCTGAGGACTCTCAACTTTACCTTTTTTGAAACCATTTAGGGATCAAGAGGCTCTCGGACACTAAAAATCATATCAACCAATAGAATAACTTCTGTTTAATTGTTCTGAGGTCAGAACTTTCACTTACCTTCCCTCTATATTAATTTCTTTTTTTTTTCCTTGGATATTTTCAAGGTCAGCAATGTGTTGACTATTTTTAGTTAACTGCTAACAGATGTACACTATTGAGTTCATCTTACTTCCCATCCTGAAATTTAAAAACTCAAACCAGCTTTAACACTTCTAAATATAATACCCATTTTATAGCTGCTAATCTGCTGAGTTTCACAACAGGGTAGTTTTTTCATTAATTCTTTGCCTTAAGGCTTTCTCATCTATAATTCTGTTTTACTTTACAGTTTTTAAAAGAGTACCTCAGCATTGCATGGAATTTGCACAAACTGAGCCTCATGTATTTCAAGTACAGATTACTTTTTAATGTTGATTATGTTTTTTCTATTACTAATTGTTTATCTTTTGGTGTCTGAAATACATTAACTCTGATTCTTCACCTATTTACCCTTCATCATGGATAATTCACTCTTCTATATAAAAACAACAAAAAACCAAGCAAAAACAACAACAACAACAATTTAATGGGAAGGATACAGATAAAAATAAGTCTATTGTAGCAGGTGAAACTCTAGAACAAGAAAGTATACCTATTGTCTTTTATTTGCAGAATATTTTCCTTTCTCATATTGAAAAGAACAGTAGAACTGGAACAGAACAGCACAGCCTTGGAAAAATAGGTAAAAGATGTAATTTAGGCATGCAGAAGTCGTGGAAAACTCAAGCAGGATACCAGCTCAGCTCTGCAAGGCTGACAAAGTAGAAGTTATGCAAAACAATGATATTTCACTTACTCAAAAGTGGGGGTCAAGGAACAGTCACCTAAAAAAGACACCAGACATTGAAGACCACTGAAAATCACCCCAAAGAACCATGTAAGGGCTTATGATAGGGGAACAACCATGTAAAATAAAGTGATACATATACACCAGGTAATCAGAAATAGCTGATGAATATGTAATCAGTGCATATGACAAAAACTCCCTTCATCTGATGCTGAGGGCACTTGATTAGAGGGAGGATGCTCCAAGTGATCAGCATGCTGCAATAAAGAATGACAGATTTCTAATATTCAAAACTGAGTTTGAAAATTTCTATCTGCCCAATTTCTGTATCCTAATATTCTATATATGAGAATTACAATCTCAGGGAATCTGAGGAAAAAGACATCAGAATATTAAAAATACATTTACCATAGTGCCTGTAACAGAGACCCCTGATGTAGTTTTTGAGGTACTACACTAATGGGCACCCCAAGTGTCTTGGTCTACGACAATTTAAGGGGGACATCCTAGAATGGGTTACCTCCTCTATAGTTTAACCCACCCCTTTGTACCAATAAGGATAAACAAATACAAGTAGATATAAGTGCAAAAATAAGTTTAAAATTAAAATCAAAACAGCAACAGGCAAAAAATAACAGTAATAGTCACTAGCTACCAAGTTGCTGAAATCTCACCAGTCCTTGGGAACAAGGAGAAAATTAAAAAGGCATCTCCCCTGGTTGGTGGCCCCCACTGTCAATTGCTCTAGGGAGACGAAGGTAAAAATGGCTTCTTCCCCCGCCCCTTTCCAACCTCAGTGTCTCCAGCAGTGGCAGCTGCTCCGTCAGCAAAGGAGGCTGCACGCTCTGGCAGCTGGTACTCGGCCAGGGGATACAATTTGTGGAGGGCCTTCACCTTCCTCTTAGCAGGAGATGGCAATGCAGGCAGCTGGGGCATCTTGTACTTGGTGCCTTCTTGCCTTAGCCAGGTGCTGCTGGTGGGCTGGGGCACCTTGGGCTGGAGCAGGGCCACTCTGCTCCTCTCGAGGGGATGCTGTGGCTGCAGACAGGCACTCCCACCACCTGCACAGAGTCTGTCCAGGGCAGTGAAACCACCCTCTCAATAAAAATAAAAAACATTTGGAGCAACACCCTTGGAAAAAAGAAACAATCTTGTTGGTCATCTCTCCATAGATTTTCAATACAAATTTGGCCTTTTATGAATATAATCAAAATTTGACTTGAGATGTCTCTTGTAAGAGCAGAGGGAGGTTTTCTCCCATTTTTTACAAACATAGTAATTAACTAGCAATGTTAAGCTCATCTTTTTAAAACATTAAGCCAAACCACTTCATTATTGATTCTCCTTGAAATGAATCAACTGTAAGAACACTCATATCCTTCTGTCTAGATTATTTTTATCTACACAGCTGATATATTGCTGCATGATCTCCTTCGAGGACTTCCAGCTAAATTTTGCATTACTGTGTTGTTTTGTTCTTCCCTGCTTATACAGTTAAGTTAAAACCAAAGCCATGAATCAAATTAATCAGTTCTTCCAATTGTTGGTTATTCCATGTAAATAGAGAGTGGTTGATGTTCAGATGCATGCCATTTTTATATGTGTTTACGTTTATCTTACCTCCATAATATGTTATCATTCTTCTGACGAGCTTATTTACTTATCTTTACAACCAAATAATCTGTAATGATGCCAAACTTTCGAATTATGATTTCATTTGAGGAACATTTACCTTTCATGAGCTGTTTGCACAAGCTTTTTGTTCTGATATTAACTACAGCTATCAAGCAGAGAAAAAAAACCCAACAAATCACCCCTCCCCAGACTATGACTGAGTTCTAAATAACCTGGAAGAAAATTCAGCAGAACTTACTCAATTATTAGTGTAACATATTCTTTCAAAAAAGAATGATAGTTGTACCTGAGTCTTTGGGACAAGCAAATTATAGTGAAATGACTAGTAGCAACATAGTGACTGTAGGAGTCACTTTATCAGTGTTTAAGGAAATGACATTTAGCCTGTAAAATTTTACATTTTCCCCACGTTACTCAATCATCTACCCTACTGCTTGACTGTGGCTAGCAACAGCTCATATGCTATTGTCATATGTTTATATAAACTAGTTAACAAAATTCTAGGCTTTCTTCTTTCTTATTCAATGTTTTCATTAAAGACAGAGAAAAAGATCTCAAGTGCACCTCAGCAAGTTTGCAGATGATACCAAGCTGTGGGGTGCAGCTGACAAGCCTGAAGGACGAGATGCCATCAAGAGGCACCCAGGCAAGCCCAAAAATTTGGCCCATGAAATCTTATGAGGTATAAAAAGACCAGATGGGGGCAAACCCCATTATCAATATAAGCCTGGGGATGACCAGATTGAGAGCAGCCCATTGGAGAAGGACTTGGGGGTGGTAGGTGAGAAGCTGGACAAGAGTTGGCTGCCCTTGCAGCCTAGAAAAGCAATCGTGTCCTGCATCTAAAGCAGCATGGCCAGAGAAATGAGGGAAGAGGTTTGCTCCATTCTGGAGCCCCACCTGAATGCTACGTCTAGCATTGGGTCCCCAGCAGACAACGGACATTAATCAGTTGGAGAAAGTCCAGAGGGAGGCCACCAAGATGATTAGGGGAATGGAGCACATCTCCTCTGAGGGAAAGTCAAGAGAATTGAGACTCTGAAGCCTGGAAAACAGAAAGCTTCGGGGTGACTGAATTGCAGCTTTCCAGTACCTTAAGGGAGGTTACAAGAAAGATGGAGAGAGAGTATTTACACAGGCGTGTAGTGATAGGACAACGGGAAATGGTTTTAAACTGAGAGTGGGTCTAGATGAGGCATTAAGAAGAAATTCTTTATTGTGAGGGTGGTGAGGCACTGGAGCAGGTGACTCAAAGAAGTTGTGGATACCCCACTCTGGAAACATTTGACAGGTTGGATGGAACAATGAGTAATCTGGGAAGGTGTCTCTGCCCCAGATGGCAGGGGGTTTGGAACTAGATGATCTGTAAGGTCCCTTCTAACCCAGAGTGCTCTATGATTCTGTGGTTCTCTGTATGTTGACTCTTCCAAATATGCTCACAGAATCCTCTAGCCCTTAGGTCATTCAGTGTCAGAGTTCAGCGGAATTTAAGTTCATGTTCTTCTGTTTTACCCTGTTATTAGCAGATGAACAATATGTAAAGGCACATCTTGAGATCAATACACTGTGGCCTCACAGTTCAGGGACTCAGGGTCCTAAAGCATTTGTCTACAGAACACTAATTATTTCTTTGTCATCAGTCCTCTTTCACAAATAAGCACTGATTGGATGTGTTTTCCCAAGACAAATTTTTATACTGAACATCTGCTACTGCACAACATATGCTTGTCCTTAAGAAGCTCCAATTAATTATAATCAACAGCTAAAATGAGTAAGGTGGAAAAGCCATTTCCATATCTGTGTCTGGCAGGCAGTCATCCAAACTGAATAACAAGGGGTGTTTTTCAAAAAACAGTGTCACTAGTACCAAAATTATTCTTCTTGTAATGCAACTATTCATCATAAAATAATTTCCCTAATAATAGATGAACAAGTAAGTAACTGTAAAAGTTGATTCCTCCTCAAAGCCCGAATAGAGACATAGCTGATGTGAGTGGAAGGAGCCACAGGCTTTTAGGGAAGGTAGACCTGGCTCTGAGAGGACCCAGATCTTGATTCTCCAGTGTAATCAACTGTAGTAGCTGAAAACAAAATGATTACTTGGAAATATTCAAAAATGTGGGGGCAAAGTAAAAAGAAGGAAGAGACTGGTGATGAAAATAATGTCAGAATTTATTCTCTTAGTCCATCAAGGAAATAAGGGATGCCTTAACAGAGAAACAAAAGTCTTTGGAATGCAGAATAACAATTTTCATTGTTTCCTCAAGAATATTCTGAGTTGGAAGGGACCCACAAGGATTGTTGAGTCCAGGTCTGGAGTGAAAGGCCTGTGCAGGGATCAAACCCACTACCTAGATGTTATTAACACCATGCTCTAACCAGCTCGGGTGCCTGCTGGTAGCTCATTTGGAATCTCTTCTGTACCCTGCCCTTTTAATCACACACCATGATGAAGCAAAAGTACAAAGTACTGACATTTTGAGACAAGGTAAAAGCCCCTGATTTTGGGGAAAGAAGTAGTAACTGAAAAAAAAATGTGGAGAAAAAAGCTTGAGAACTTTTCTCAGTAAAATATATTTTACTATGTTCCTGTTTGATGTCCATGGAACAATAACATTTATCTCTTTGCAGGAATTGCATTGGGCCAATTGGATGGTCATTTTTCAAGGCATTTTCCTGTTTCCTTTATTATACTTGCTACAGTATTCAAAAGGCAGAAATAGATTGTATAATGTCATATTGTTTTTAATTGCTAGCCCAAGACACTTGCTGAAAGGAGGGGAATGCTCCATGGGTATCTCACAATATGTTCAAATATGCATTGTAACCATGTTTGATAGGCATGAAAGAAACTTAGTACATTTTAATCATTATTTATTATTCAGGTTTCCATACAACTCCTGATGTTCAGAGTCCATACTTGATTATTAAAATATGTGCTCTAATCAAAGTCTCCAGCAGATTCAAAGGAGAGTTTAAGATCAAGTAACTAAAACACATTATTGGCAGATATTATAGAAACTACAGAAAGGGAATGTCACATTAGTCCAGACTGCTGTCAGAACAAAATTATTCTTTACATAATATATTCCAATACTTTGTGTAATAAAACTGTTAGCATTCTTAGAGATGGAGCTTTTTTCCCACCATTTCTCAAGGGAGATTGTTTCATAACCAAATAGTACTTAATGTCTAGTTTGATTTTTTAATTTGGTTTAATTTTCAAAACACATATTTGCACATCTTTATTGATTTATTTAGCAGAACATAGCAATAGTAGCATTTCAATATGCATTTTTAAGGAAAATATCAGAAATATAATCTCTTCTCTACACTTCAAAACAGCACGTGACTTACTCCGCTTACTGCACTGAAGAATCTTTGCTCTGCTTCTGTTTATATGCAAAAATACTAAATAAAAGCAAGGAAAAGGAAACAAGATTTTGAAGTTCTTCCGTCTTTATCTTTATCAAGTTCAAAATTTCATGCTTATTTTAAATTATTTAAGTTATTCCAGAATTTTTGTCTTAGCTTGTGGTAACCCTATCTGATTTTTAAGAAATAAATGTTATATCAGTTTCATTAATTGAAAAAATATTTAATTAATGTTCTTAGTCTTCTTTTTCAGATATTATTTTTCTTGTTAGTTTCAAATGTCTAATATTGTGGTTACCACTGACGTTGGTGACAATAAAAATAGCAGGTAAGGAGGGAGTATTAAACCTCTCACTTTTTTGGAGTAAAAAGGTGTTACCACTCATATTTTCAACCAGAAAGTCTATTTTTTTATAGGATCCTTAGAAAGGGTTGCAGCAGAAGAAGTAGGAGACTGTTTCATTCCATAAGACCTCTCATTTTCCCTTTGAGAGAATATAAAATAGATACCAAAGCACATCATCTTCAAATTATAACCACCCTTCTCTTTAGCAGGAGAACATAAAATTGGTAAGATCCACTGCAAAATAAAAATAATTTCCATGCATTTTAAATTAGTTTTTGCAGGTCTTTTTTCTGCTGTCATGTTTGTCTGTAAAATGAGGCTCTTCTTGTAACAGCTGAAAGACCACAGATAAGCCTATGAACTTCTGACAATATGTGAGACATTTGAGGAATTTGCCATTCAAATCTTAGTCTTAAAGTATGTCATGATTTCTGCATTCACTTACATCCTCGACTTACTTGCTGCTCAGTACTACAAAGAACATTCAGTGCAAACACTGACACTCTTGAGCTTTCCTTGTCTCTTTCCGACTTTGGCAAGAAAATAGCCACTGATTATTAAGAGAAAAATAAACAAATTTGTATGTATAAATAAAATAAAATTTGTAAAAAAAAAACCAAATATGAAAAACCTTACCTATTTGTGGTGTTCTCTCTTCTGAGGTAGTCATACATATAATCTAATTTCTATGGATTTCTAATTTTCTCATGGAAAATAGTAACTATATTCCCACCAATAACTTTGTTTAACACAGGAAAGTATTTTCAAATAGTCTTCTTCTGCTCTTAGGAATAGTGGCCAAGATGGACAGTAAAAAGGACCCTTCATATCATTCAGTTCTAAGCTGGAAATTTCTCCACAGCAAATGAGTGAGTTGATGCACAAAATACTGATGGGTTCCTATTGCAAAGAAGTAATCCAGGCAAAAAGAAAATTCTTAAAAATCTCAGAAAGTAATCCAGCACTCAGAATGGTTTGAGGCCATAATCCTGGGTCTGCCAGCCAGCGTGCTGTGTTGAGTTTCTTACTTAATTTCACAGTTTTTAAGATCTTTATTATAAAATACGCAAATTCAATACACAAAAAATACACTTCACCAATAACAGCTATATGAAACCAGGACACCTACTGTCTCTGTTGTAGGTTAATTTTCCTATTTCATGCCATATATAGGTCTTGCTCTGTATAGATTGTCATGTAGTCTCCCCTTCTGCTGCAGAATCCATAAATGTTGCAGTTCCTGGAGCTGAAAAATTACTCTGGTGTTAACATATTCTAACTATAGAGCAGCAGTGTACTGATAAACACTGCAGGTATATACTGCAATAATTCCACACTCTTTGTGCTCCTGGGTAGCATATCAAGATGAACATCTAGCTAGCTAAGTTCATAGAAAGCATAGAAGCCTGAAGGATAAATTCAGATGGAGTGGATATCAAAGAATTTAGAAATACACAGCTTTCAGTGAGATAGAATCCAAGATGGTCTAGGTACAGCAAGTTAGGGTGGTGTTTGGGTGGAAGATGAAGAACAGACTGTGTCCAGGTAAAGTAATAACAAGCACACAAGAGAAAACACTAAAAGACAAACAGTAGCATTTTCAGGTAAAAGGCAAGCAGCACAAATCAAAAACTGTTGGTGGAATTACCTCCATCAAATAAAGCAAGTTATCTGATGATAGCTGCTACTTATTTTGAGTATTAGCTCAATAGGTTTATCAAGATCCTGCTTCCCCAAGAAACTTTTGTGGATAAATTACCTGGTTGTAAATGGGTCCAAAACTTTGGTGGTGAACCAGTACAGAAAGCAGTCCTCGTTTCCTTCTGCTACAAACTGGTAAATGTAGGTTTACTACTTCTCCTGCGGTCACACTGGAGTTGTTTGTACAGAAGATGTTTTTAAGAATCCTCCCCAGCCTGTAAAAATTCACTTTTAGGATCTGAGAGAGATTAGGGCTTTAGAGAAGCAAATGTGATCAATTTACACTATAATTTATAGTGCAACTTCTTTCCAAGGTCAGTTGCTGCAGGAGTTCAGAACTAAGTTAAATGAAACTGGAATAGTCTCCATGGAATAGTCTATAGATACCTTTACAAGACTTTTTTTTTTCTTTTTTTTTCTTTTTTGTTTCTTTTATTCTTTTTCATTTCTCCTAACCCTAGAGCTGCCACATCTGCCAGTTGCCTCCTTTTGACAGCTTGTCACTCCTGAAAAATGTTTTGGATAATTTCCAGTTCATTCTTGCAGGAAATGAGGATTTGCTTCCTCACTTGGGATACCTGCTGCTAGGTTTATTCACTAATAAGCATGATAAATGTTTTAGCCTTTGATCAGTGTTCAATTAACAAGTAAGCTCCATAGAAAAAAAAGTCTTTGAGGCTCAGAGGCTCAAGACAGTGAATGTGTTGGAAATATGATTGATTGTCTTGCTGTGAGAAATTTCCATAAAAAATCTTTTATCATGCTGTTATGTTCTGAACAATTAAATCAAAAGTGAAAGACATCTAGCCTCCAAAGAGGACAAGAGGAAAGAAGAGACAGAATATACAACTTTGTTTCAATCTATACAGACTGATTTTCCTGGAATGTTTTTGTGGTTTTTTTTTACTGTTGGTTTTCATCTGTCTAACTTGAAGGATTATTTTCCAACATGGCAAATTATTTTATATTTATCTTCTTCTTTCTTTTTTTCATTTTACTGGTTTTAGCAGGGATTAAGTTAATTTTCCTTATAATATTCCATGCTGTGCTCTGCTTTAGATTAGTGACCAAACCAGTGCTGATAATTCAAGAATGCATTAGCTATTGTTGAACCCTGCTTGCACAATACCAAGACACTGTATGTTTTTTATTGTGTTTCTTCCAGACTGTAGGCTGGAGGTGGGCAAAAGAAATTTTGTAATTAACTTACTTACAAATTTCATACTACTGTGACTGCAGTGCAATATTCACTTATACAAGAAAGCTTTAGCATGTCTAGATTTGACATAGATAACTATATATTAATCACAGCAGGAGATTTAAATGGAATTGAAAAATATTTTCTAAAAAGCAAAAAAATTAAAGTTGAGCTGGAGGTAACATTTTTTGGAAGCATCACCCACTGCTTTTCAGGGTGTGGCAGTGTACCCAGAGGATGCTCAATCAGTCTTCATGGAAGATTAATCGAAGGTTAGTCTGTCAAATACACATGCAGAAATAAGTTTGTGAAATGGTGTAAGGCACAAAAAACTAAGGCTCAATGAGCTTCTTAAAAGGGCTTACAGTTTTTATGTACTCTAAGAAAACACACAGGAGAAATACAAGATACCCTCAAGAGGTCAAGACAACAAAAAATTTTACTGGCATCTTCAGAAAATCAAAGAACATTGGCAAAAGTTTAGAGCAGCATTCAATCAACTTAAAACCATCCGCAAAACATTAGCTTAGCCCATTCAACAGAGCAAACTCCAAGCCCATCCAATTTTAAGTTAATCAAAACTCTGAGATGAGGGAATTAGATGGAGAAAGAGAAAAAAAGGAAGATAGAAAAGATACGCAAAAGAACAAAAAAATTACCACTCCAGGTTCCAGCGGAGTGGTATGAATCTCTCATAGAGATTCAAAGAGGAGATAGGGCCAAGACATGCTGACCTTGTGTCAGGTTAAATACCCTTTGGCTTTCCTGGGCCCTTCCCCAGGTGGGAGTTCCAGTCATCTGGCCACTCTGGCGCTGAACTGGGGCTCCAGGGGCAGAGTGTGGAGCATTGCCTGCAATGCCAGGGATTGGCAGCCACTGAGGGGCTGGGATACAGGCTCTGGGGGTGGGATATGTAGAGCAGGACATTGCCTCACCAGCGCAAGGCCCAGCCTGTTCCTTTCCCCACACACGCCCAAAATGTTATGGGCCAGGAATCTCTCGCAGTCTCACAAATGGTAGACCCAGCTTCCTGTAATTCAGAGGTGCCTCTGAATCTTTTTTTCCCCTGTATATATAAAGTGCCCAGTAACCTCACCATCCATCAATCCTAATTTCTCTTTTTCTTTAAACAAAAGTCCAGCAGCTAACATCCCTATTTTTACTGGTGCCATTCAGAGAGTATACAGTGCAGGCCATAGATCACAGTGTGCTTCCATATATTTATGAATGGGTCATTGGACTGACAGTATCAAGTACCTGGCCTAAAACAATACTATATTAAAAAATTATCTTCCCTTAAGGCCAGATGTCAGATTGCTGCTGTAGGAAAATGTGCATACCTATTGGCTCACACTTCCTCATTAAAATTTAAGGCTTCTTAAGAACAGAAATATTTATTACTTTTTTCCCAGTGTTTGCAAACATTTGTCCTTTGTTTCAAGTCTTTGATGTTCCTTTGTTAACAAAAAAGGAGGGAAAAAATCTTTCCTTGACCTTGGCAGAAAGCTCAAGGGATTTTTAATGTCATTCTTTAGATTCAAAATGGTATGACTCTGTCCATCCTTTTTTGCATTTTTACACTGTAAACAAAACAATGTTTGCCTTATTTTTTTTTTTAATTCTGCAAAAATATTTCCTAGGAGAAATTAAATCTGGTTTTGCATAAAATATCATTTTGTTCCTTGTTCTTTATACCACAGTCTTTGGAACTCACAACAAAGAAAGTTTCATGGTCTGCCTTAATTCATGGTTGTATATTATCTATTTTACAGTGGAATATTATCCATGGATATGTCTGAAAAACCTGGGACAGGTCTCAGAAATTATTCCCATTTTCTGCAGAGTCTCATTGGAAAATAATTAATTTTCATGACTACATTTATTAAATTTGCAAAGATAGGAGGAAAAATATCCTGCAGCACTATCCTTCTCTCCCCATGAAAATCTGTCTTACCAATGGAACTGTAGTTTTGCAACAGAAGAGAATTCATATTTTTACATGAATGAACCACAGAAACATTCTGCTTTAAATTGAAGATTGCCAGTTCAGCAGTACTATTGACTCAGTATTGAAATGTGCTGACAGAAAACAAGAGTGGACATGTAGGAAAAAAAGCAGGGAGCAAAAAGCAGAGATTGGAAACACCAGACACCAGGTCTGCCTTCTAAACTAAGACCACTTGTGGAGACATGCATCATAAGTCAGATATTCAGCAGGTTAGGTCAATAGAATCTCATGAATAATAATGAATAATTTTTAAAATGGATTCCTTTTCCTCCACTGCCCCAAAAGCCTTTTTTTTAATTTTTATACTGAAGCTGTTTTCACATGAAGAACTTAAAAGCCCTCCTCATACAGTATTACAGCTGTGTGCTCAGTTCCTTTAGACAGAATTACACAAACTTTGAAGAAACAGAATAAATATTCTTTCATTGGACCTTGGTATACAAAGTAGAAGGAAATATGACCACTGCATTTATTTTAGGAGGAAGGGCTAGCTGTGATTCACAACTCAAAGCAAGAATATCAGATAGTTCCTACCAGCTTGAAGTAGGAATATCACAAGGTTGATACAGAAATCCAAGAGATGGGCTCATTTTCATGTAAACATCTCTTAATCTATTTTTAATGGCTAGTTTAGGCATATGCCACTTCAGCTTGGGTTTATTGAGTTATTTGTTTCATGTGAATCCTGCTTTTGCCAATGATTCTACTTGGAGACTGTATATAGGAAAAGTATACTGTGTGGAAATATACATTTTGCTGTGCTCAATCTGTTAATATTTCAGTGATGGATCTAGAGTCTTTCATCAGAATCTCAAATCCAGAACTTTCAAAGTTTTTTTCAGTCATTTTATTGCCATTATCATTTTTATCATAGGCTGCCCAAATTAGTTATTCCAGTCTCAGTGTGCATGCAGAGATGTTTTACTCTGAGTGATTTATGATGATTAGGGCTATAAACAGAAAAAGTTAGGTTTTTGTCTGTGGAAAATGTCAAAATAGTTCCTCTGTAGAAAGCCACACCATCTGTACTAGAAAAATGACAATGCTTAGATGAATCTTCATCTCAAGTGTATCTTTTATTTTCTGTGGATATATTAGTGTTGCCAGATGAAAAATTGTCTACACCTGGTGAGCTAAGACAATGCTCATTCTTCAAAGCCCACTGGCTCATGGAACTGCAAAATGCCCATTGTGTAAGAAGGAGAACTGGGAGGTACCCAGTCCCAGTTTCTGCAGTTCACCAGTCCGTCAGTCAGCTCTTGTTGGGTCCCTGACCACTAGGGACGACCAAAGGGGCCCCCAGGGCAGAAGAGCACATGCATAAAGGAGAAGGAAAATCTGTTCATGATTCAGGAAAATTATTATCGTATGTATGTTTATTCTGGGACAATCAATGAATGTGTATGTAAAATACAGTATATAAACAGAATTTTCCATGTATACAGTATGCACAATATTTCTGAGGGAATATCCCCTCATGCAGCTGGCTAAATAAAGAATGCCTGCTTCTTAATGCCACACTGGTGTTGTGGAGTTTTTTACCTTTTACTGATTTTTTGGTAACCGCACCCTCAGGTCTGAGGACACCAGTGTTGTCCAAGAAGGCTCTACGACATCAACAAATGTAGTAAGCTAGGAAGAGCAAGTGATGTGTCATATCCATTGCATATGGTTTCTTTCCTGATATCAGAAGACAAGGCAAGGGACATGTACCTAGCCACATTCAGATGGAAATTAGAGTGTTCAGATTTGAAAACTCCTTGTGGGCATACTAGAAAATGAAAGGGAGAAAGTAGTACCCATCAATGTTGAATTAATTTGATAAAACAACATTAGTAGACTTAATAAGGCCAGAAACTTCCCTGCAAAATAACAACAAGCACTTGGAAGCGTCAAAGTGACATTTGTATTGCCTATTATGGCTTTCACCTTGAGACCCATATGTTCCTGACAGTAGCAGTAGAATCTGTCAAATGGAAACAAAGTTTCAATGGGCACTTTGAAAAGATAGTGTTAACAACCTACAAATGTTAATGCCAATTGATTCTCTTTCCTAAGGTAATGTGCACTGTAGAAGGTAGCTATCTTACACCACAAAGTTATAAGCTTTATTTGGAACTACATGAAGTGGATTGTCTCTGCTGAATACTGAACAATGAAAAACATTGGAAAGAGAATGGAGTTTGTATAGCATCACACATCTTCAGACACCGGTGTTAAATTCTGGAAGTGGGGACTGGAGATTTTTCAGTGAATGGATCTTTTTGCTTGTATGCCCCCATTTCCCATCTTATTCTAAGTAATTTGTCCTGTATCCCTTGGTATATGATTGAGATATACCAGTTTATCAGAGGTGTATAAATATGCACCCATGAAAGGAATAAACCATTGCAGATGTGTTAATGGGCAACTAGATTATCCTTAATTCTACCTGATCCAGATTTATGAAATGATGGTGAATATAATCTATGTTTTATCTTCTTTGAACAGTTTTATAATGAGATAATTGGCCCAAGGAGACTAGTTTTCAATGTAACACTAAAAACCACAGCAAAAAAATTGCATTCTTTAATTTAAAAGTATTTTGAATATTGATGGTGCTTGTATAAATTTGTGGGTTTTGTTTCCATGAGAAGGAAATACATTCTCTTTCAGTTTTGCTCCCATCCAAGATGCCCGATAATGGAGTACTATGAGATCAAGTAAATGTCAAGATTATCAGATAAATTCTATACTCTTCTGACTGCCATTTGGATGACTTCTTAATTCAGGAGTTCTAGTCAGATTGGCTTCTTTGTAAAGAAACTATAGAATGACAGCACACAATAAATCATGTCTAGCGACATGCTGAAAAACTGGCAAGAGACAGCTTGTACAGTGACAAATACAGCTGACAACAAATATATACACCTGTTTGGTAGAATTTATGAGGAAAGAATACAAACAAGGAAGAAGGACTTAGCTTTACAAGACATTTGAAAGTCTTAGTTATTTCTTACTAGCAGTGAAAATGCAACAAATAAAAAAATTGAGGCTAGTAAATAACTTTTAGTAATTTTAAACACAACTAGCTCATGAAGAGAAAATGTAGATTAATGTTTTGATCATCAGCCTTTTATTTTATTGCCAGAGGAACTAATAAGAAATTGATTCTAATGCATACTGATTAAAGGATAGCATGGTGCATCTATTTTTAACACACACATTTTGTATCCTGCCTCCGAAGCTAGGAGTAAAAGCATAAGAAGAGTTTATCCATTAATCTTTGATCCAAAATGAAGTATCAAGCCATTTTTTCAGTTTAAAAAATGCAAATTTTATTATAAGAAATGACCTTGCAGAAAAGTCATCAGATTCAAACTCTTTAATAATTAACTACTCAGTTATTTAAGTGAAGTAATCAAGGTGTGGTCATAAAAATTATCATGGCTGAGTCTTACTGAAATTATTAAACCTTGGTATTTTGTGTTGAAAACTACCAGTGGCTTTGGTAAAGATTATCTCTTCTGTAAGTTTATTCTTTTTAGTCAAAATAAATGTGTTAGATAAAATTTAATTTCATGGTAACAGTATAAAAATTCTATCTGAAACTAGTAAATGTTATGTGTTACCTCTTCAAAGAGCTGAAGTGTATTGTAAAGGATACAAATGGAAAGGACCTAAAAATATCAAAAAACTTCAAGTTTACAAGTAAATGAACACAGGTGTTCACTCTGTTTTGAGAGAAAGAAGTGAAAAAATAAATATACTTAATTTAATGTTTTATTAAACTTTATCTCATAGCTACAAGACTTCCCTGAGGAGAACAGTTCTGATAGATATACAAAAATGCTTGAGGATTGCAATGATGTATTAGAATTTTCATAGTGCATTTATAATAGGAGAACCATGCAGAAGAGGTTAAAAGCATTAGTTCTGTCAGTTTAGGATGAAGTCCTTCTGGACTGCTGTGTTTAAGAGTTTTGGAATCATTATTGGAAAGAGCATCCTATTAATAAAATAACCCATATATATTTCTCTCCAGATTTGAAATCTCCTTTGATTTTATAACTCCTAGGCAAAAGGTCAGCTAGCTAAGAGCAGTGATCGAGTCCATGAAAAAAACTCCAAACCCATCTCTTCAAGCATATCTCTTCTGTATATGGCTTAGGACTAGCATGGATTGGTTTACTGTGAAAGTTTCTGCCAAGGAAGACCACACTTGGGAAGACAGCAGTCCCGTGCTTCTGTTTATCATGTTGCAAGAATACAATCTTCTTAAAAACTGTTTATATATCTGCATTTTTAAAGAACTTCTGAAAGACAGAGATAGTTTTACCAAAGACACTGGTGGTGTACTGTACCTGAATGATAAATTGAGAACACCTTAATTGTGGTTTAGAAACTTCAGCTGTGCAATCCACAAAACCAACAGCATATTAATGTTGAAAATATTAGACCTAAGATCATTATAGCACAAAAGGTGATTTAGAAGATAACAGGATAAAACAAGGCACCTCATGTAGTCTGGAAGAGCCTCCACTTTGTGGAGATGGGGAAGGAAGGCTGTTCTCAATTTTCCTAATTTTTAGATTTGTATTAAACCTTTCTCATGACACATTCATTATTACTTCCTCCAGGTATTTACAATGTAGGCAAAATAGTCAAATATTAAATATGGTTAATTATATGTGTTTAATTAATCTAACTGCATCACTAAAATATGTATTCATATTAGAAAATACTTCTGCAACTTCGTAAAGAAAAAACAATAGAAAATTGTCAGGCAAATATTTGTGTTAACAGCCATGTTCTTTTTTATTATTAATGACATTATCAAAGAATCTTATAGTAATTTGACAGGTGCATCTAATCTGAGATTGAAAACCTGATGCATTTATTTCAAATTTCAAAAGAAAATAAAAAACTGTGTAAAGAGTGCTTGTTTCTTTAAAATGTCATGAAACTCACAGAAGTTTCTTTTTTTCACAAATGTAAATAGTTTGATTATGAATGATTTTTCACAAACTCTCCTACCTAAATAGAAAGAATTGTATTGCCATCCTTATAAAATCAAATAACTATGCATCTGTTCTTACAGATATTCAAAAATACAGCTGGACAAGGCCTTGATCTAAGTTATTCCTGCTTTGAGCAAAGCACAGGAAGAAGTGACAACATTTACACCTTCTGAAACTAAGCTATTCTATGATTCTAGGTTGCTTATGCTTATGCCACTTAACCATCCATGGCTTGTTCACATTACACCATTTTGGTTTAGGGTTTTTTGGTTGTTTGGGGTTTTTTTGTTGGTTTTTGGCTTTTTTTTTTTTTTGGTTTTTTTTTTTTTTGAGCCATTTTTTTGATTAAACTGCATAGGGGAACAGTTTGTGTGGAATATTTTCAAATTATTCACCATACTTCTCAGATTTTTTTTGGTTTTTTTAAGAGAATTGGAAGATATAAAAGTATTACAAACAATTATTTTTTCAATCATTAAAATAAAAACCAAGTAGTTCTTAAGTACATACTTGCACAAATGAAGGGAAATATTAATAAAATATGTCTGTGGTCCAGAGAGGTAGATAAGGAAAAATCAAATTCTGTTTCAGTTACTGAGATATTTACATGGATGAAGACTTTAATTTTTGAGACTGAAAAATTATTTGTTTAATGCACATTTTTATTTTGAATCATAGGACAAAGCAATCAGTGTCTAGACATACTCTTATTCCTTATTGCAACTACTTATTAATGTGATTTTTTTTTCCCAGAAAAATAATCAAGGCCAATACTGTATCTTGCAATCCTGCCTGCAGAAGTTTTCAGTGAGAAACTGTAACTAAATTAACTTCAGTGTCAGTTTAAAGAAACGAGGGGCACTCTGTGGGAATTACTCTGTTTGTACCTGTTACAATCTGATCCTATGGTCTTCTTCTTCAACTGGCTAGGAGCAGAAAAGCAATTTCCAGTGATATTAGGTAATAATCAAAAGGATGCAGTGAGAAATTTCCCCTGCAGTGAGGATTAAGAATTTTGTGTAAATTCATCTGTTTTCAGCGCACATGACAATGGGAAACAAATTTTCAGACTTCTGCTCAGATACCATTTTTTAGTGATAGCAAAAGGAGCATACCATCAATGTGAATTACATTAATGATCCTACCATGCAGGATGATTATATATACACTCTAGTGAAGCTCTAACATGCATCAAAACTCAGAGGGAAACCTAGAATATATACATTTCTACATACTAGAAAATGTAGCTGAAAGGATGCAACATAAATCCATCTGTCTTAGGAAATCCTTGTGCATTTAGAGAATTAGCTAAAAAAATGTCTTAATGTCAAATTTTTATAGGTGTGTGCTGTGCTTATTTGTGGATAATTCAACTACTGCATTTTTTCAAAAAAGGAAGAGCTAACTTTGATTCCAACCAGCCAAAGAAAGTATGGTTTTCTGATGGCAAAATCAAAGCAGATATTACAAACTACTGCCTAGCAGAGCAATGCAACAGGAGTAACATAGGAATTTAGATGTGATAATATTTATGGTAATTATAAAATTTTGAGTTGCAAACATCATTGCTAGTTTGATTGCTCTCAGATGCTTTTCATCTATGAAAATCTACATTATTTGTAAATTTACACTACAAATGTGTTCATGTTTGTTATACAGAGGGCTTCTGAGACTAGAAGCTGTGTAACCAATGCAAGTGTTAAGATCTCCTGTCTCTGAGAGAATTTAGAAGCAGACGCCCTGGAACAGAAGCCACAGTCCAGCAGACAGCTTTGGATATTATTTGGAATGCTTTCCCCTGGTCCTCTGTGTTTTACCATGGCTTTTCACTCTATCTGTGTTACACAGCCATCTGTCATGGCTTGGCATGGCTTCAGCTTTAAACATTACACAGAAAAGTCAAATTATTTTTCTCTTCTCCAACAGTACTTGGAGAGTACCTGATCTGGCTTTCTCAATCTCTTGGAGAAGCAAAAGTAGCAGTTACAGGAAAATTTTTCACAGACAACTTCTAAAACTGAAATATGTCAAAATAACTTGAAAACTAAACAGCTGAAATTATGGAGAAGGATCATAGACAATATAACTACAATACTTTCCTCACAGTGCAGTTTTTGCTTAATTCTCATTTATTTGATTTGTCCTAATTTAATCTCTTCCATAATTTAACTTTTGAATTTTCAGATAATAATATTTTAAGGTAAATATGTAATTACTGCAGGATTCCTTTCTGCAGATCATTTAGATTTTTTTGATCATCTGTGTTTGTGGGTATGCAGGTATGTCAGGATATGCTTTTCAGTATCAAGCATGTAGAAGCACCATGATTTATGAAATTTAGAGTACAATTGAAAACACCAATGTGTATTTCTTCAATTTGTCAATGTGAGGAGTTCATTAAGAACATCTTCATGAAGAATTCCTGCAGTTTCTGTCACTGTACACCTGGCGCCTGTTCAGCTGGGCACCTGCTGCAAGTCTTGAAGACCTTTTACTGTCTTAGAAGTCATCATCATTGCTTCAACTCCCCCAATAGTCAGCAGTACTTCAAATGAAAGAGCATTACTCTTGGCTTGCCTTCATCTTCCTACGAGTTGATTTATTCTGCTCTTCCTATTGCATACCTGTGCAACCCTTGCAGTTTGAGTTCTTACTGCTGTGGTTCAAGACATACTCCTTTATTACAGGCTAAGGTAAATTTCTAGATTAAATTTAGACCAGTTCCTTATGGTTCATTGAAGGAAAGTCAATGTACGGTAGTACATTTTTATAGTTTGTCTTGGAATGAATACTGTCTTAATGTCTTTAATGGACAAATAAAAGCATTAAATTCATCAGGAAAGCTCTACTGAGAAAAGAGTTCAAAAGTCTCCTAGCCTGTATTATAAAATTCAGTTCTTAACCTTCCACTATTCTTTCTGTACAAACTCCATTTCAGTAGTGTTTGGCCAAGGAACATGCGATAGAAACGGAAGTTAGCATTGATCGCTGAAGCAATCAGTTATAAAATATATACCTAGGTTAGAAAGCTGTTCATTATATTATTTTACCTGAATCATCATTACAAAGAATGTAGTTGTTCTTTAATGCTGACTTGTTCACTTCCTTTTCCTTTTTTTTTAGTATGCAGAAGAACTCAATACCCTACAAATCTGCATCTGTTTTCATCTTGATTAAGTTTAGACTGTATGACTAAAGAAATTCCATTGAAGTAAACTACTGTAAGTTTCAAATATAGTTCAGTATTCTGGGAAAACCTTGAACAGTTTATGATTGTAGGTGGCTTGAGAATAAAAATACATCCTGTCAGAGCAAGACTTTTAATTCACTACAGCAGAATTAAACAAAACAACTTCTAATGCCTCCCTTAAGACCTGTGTCTGTCCTTGGCCTGCTGAAATACACAAAACCACAAACTAGCCGTTAGCATCAAATGCATGTCCTGCAATATTCAAAAAATATGACTGTACCAGTGTCTTTTATTGTAGTTCTGATTAAATAAGGGGACATCCAAGGACTACTCAATATCTTCTTTTCTAGCAGTTAGTAAAGAGAACTTTTGTGAAGTCTTTCCTCCTGGTCATGTCTTAGATCTAAGAAATAATTGTGGCCTTTTGACTGATAAATGGATTTTTTAAAATATATTTGTCCTGCTAAAGCATTCTTCCTTTAATATTTGATAATATTTTTATATTAAAGACATGTCACATTTAGAAACATATATTTCTAACTAATCAGTATGAGAATGCTAAATGATACATCAGCTCTCTGTCATTTCTAAAGGTCAAACAACATCATAAAACAAAATATTTTCTTAAAATATTGTCATTCATGTCATTTTTGACTGAAAAGTATTTACAATAAATTTATTTTTTGCTGTACATTATGGCACAGAATCAACAGTATGGGTGGGTTTGGAAGGGACCAATAAAGATCATCTAGTCCATCCCCCTTCCTCAAACAGGATTACTAGAGAAAGTTGTACAGAATCACATCCATCTGAATATCTTCAAAGAATGAGACTCCACAGTGTCTTTGAGCAGGCTATTCAACTGCTTTTCCACCCTGAAAGTAAAGAAGATTTTCTGCATATTTGGATGGAATGGTTTTATATTTTATTTTATATTTTAGAATTTTAGTTTGTGCCTATTGCCCCTTGTCCTGTTGCTGGGCAGAACTGGAGGGAACTGGCCCTATTCTCTTCATATTCACTTTTAAGATATTTGTCTGCATTGGTAAGATTCCCTTTTTGTCTTTCTTCTAAAGGCCAAACAGATCCTTTTCTTTGTAAGTGAGATGCTCCAGTCACTAAATCATCTTTCTAACCCTCCAGTGAGCCCTCTCCAGTAGTTCTTTGTCTTTCATGAACAGGGGAGCCCAGAGGTGGACACAGCACTCCAGATGTGGCCTCACCACAGCAGAGTAGAGGGGAAGGATCACCTCCCTCAACCCACTGACCCCTTTCTTCCTAATGCACCCCAAGATACCATTGTCCTCCTTGGTACCAAGGACACACTGCTGGTTTGTGGACAGTTTGCTAACCCCCAGGTCCGTCTCTGCAGAGCTACTTTCCAGCAGGTCAGTCTCTATCTTGTACTGGCACACGGAGTCACTCCTTGTAAAGTACAGGACATTGCATTTGCCCCTGCTGAGCTTCATCAGGTTCCTCTGAGCCCAGCTCTGCAGTCGGTACAGACTGGTAGCACAGCACTCTGGTGCATCAGACACTCCTGCCTGCTCTGTATCCTCAGAGAACTTGCGGGGGTACACTCTGTCCCTTCATCCAGCTCCCTGATGAATATGCTGAGTAAGACTTGGCCAATACTAATGCTTGGGAAACACCACGTGTTACGGACCCTGTGTTGCTGACCACAGCTCTCTGAGCCCTGCCATGCAGCCTGCTCTCGATCCACCTCAGTGCCCACTCATCCACTCCATACTTTCTGACATCTGAGAGACAGTGAGAAACACCCACTGCTCTCCCCTCAACCAGGCAGTAATGTCATGACAGGACACCTTGAGATTCACTGAGCCTGGTTTGCCTTTGGTGAATTCATGTAGAATGCTTCTTTTCTTCCACATGTGTAGGGTTGTCAACTGCATTACTGATTCCAGATTAAAGGCTCCTAGCATATAAATGGAAGTACATATTCCTTTGGAATACAGAAATCTGCTGCAAGTTGGCCTACTTAATTATCTCTGCTCATTTCACTGCGGTGGGAAGGTGGATTCAAGCAAGAAAAAGGCAAGGGGTTGGCTTCTTTTCTTTATTCAATTAGAAAAAGTTTGGCACAGAATACATGATTTGGGTTTACTTTTCAGAGCCTCTCTTTAAGAAGGTGAATAACAAAACTGTTTGCAATGAGTAGAGCCCAGGAAATAGCAGGTATTAGTTGATTAGTAAGAACATTTTTCATCTGATCTACCTCCAAAAAGAGTCGAGTGTATTGTGCCAAGGAAATTTTAGATTTTCTGCTAATACGTTGTTTGAGGGGCAAAGGGTGTTAAAATGATTTTAGTTTTTAACTAAAAAGAAAAAAAGCTATTCTGACTTTATCTAAACTTCATGCTTGGGTGTGTTCTGATATTCCCGTTGCACAGGAAAGAAAGTTACTGCAGTGTCTTTTACAGATGGTGTAGCTCCAGTATTTTGTTTGTGGAGGTGGAACAATGAGGGAGGCAGCCTCATGTCTTGAAACAGAATTCAGATGTTTATAGAGTCATAATTGCTATTAAAGCTTGGAAGATTTTCTATATGGTAATAGAGAATTATCTATGGAAGAAATCACAGTAGAAATGCGAAGTCTGTGTAGAAAACAAAAAGACTGACTTCTGGGTTTCCACTACAACAGACTTCTTTTGAAAGTCTCTTTGTATGACGGAGAGCAAAAAAAAAAAAAAAAAAGAAAGCATAATAAAAGCACCTGTGCAATGTAATAAGTTCACTGGAGTTTTGCATCATTTTGCTGCTGCTGTGATTGTGGAATTGCAAAACACTTACTGTATGCAATAACTGAACAAGTCAAGGTCAAACTTGAGTCAAAAAAGAAAGACTAAACAGAGCAAACCTTCCCAGTCTCAACCACAGTAGGAATTTTGGATCTTCTACTGACTTTCTTCCTACTCCCTTTCTCTTCCATCTTTTTTTATTTCAGTTAAGAGTGGGTAAAAGGTCTCAGCTTAAGAGATGGGGACTGAAGTCAGTGAACAATGGTAGATGGCTTCTGTACATGTTCAATTTTAGGCCCCTCATTGCAAAGGAAGACTGAGGTGCTGGAACACATCCAGGAAAGGGCTACAGAGCTGATGAAGGGTCTGGAGCACAAGACTGATGAGAAACAGCTAAGGCAGCTGGAGAAAAGAAGGCTTGGCAATTTAGGTTTTTTACAGTTGCCTAAAAGGAGGCTGCAGTTCACACCACCCTACTTTTAGACGATAAAAAAACAATGAAAGGTTACTCTGCACATCAGACACTTCAGATTTAAATACACTATAACATGATAGCATGCAGCAAACTTGCTTCTTGTGGTGGTATATTTTGAAAGTGACACCACTGAAAGTGTACTTCGTGGTAAAGGAGTAGTTTGGTCTCAGGCAGTATAGGATATGGTGAGGCATAGATTCTTAAGTCAGAATTTATTTTTCTTTTTAAATATGGTTATTAGGAATAGCTTTTTGTGCTGTACAGCTAGGAAAGGTCAGGTGTTGCTGCAGATGTCTCTGCTGCAGCAGAACAAACCAAAGAGGCACCAGGATTGCCTGTCAAGCTCCCACCCTGGCCGCTGTGGGAACTATGACATCAAGAAAGAGAACAAAGTAAAGGGCAGTGAAGGGAAGGAGAGAAAGAGACAGTGATAGAGAATCTTGCAAAGAAAAGGAGAAAGTGGTCTGTCAGGGAATGCAAAACAAAATCCCACCTGAATCTTTCATCCTATATGCATATCTCACAGTTTATGTGGCAACAGTTCCCACATAAGATCAGAGGGAGGGTGTAAGGTCAAGGGAGCCATGCGCTGTGCAGGCAGCAGCAGTGCTGCTGCTGACACCCTTGCATTTGCAGAGTGCAAATGAGAGCATCACAGCTGCTGGGGAAATGTGCTGTCATCTCTAGATCTCTTTGTCATCTCTTTATAAGCCGAAATCTGTTTTCAGTTGCATGTCACTAAATAGTTTGAAAACAAATAAAATCCTGCCAGCTTAGTATTGCATATGTCATTTAAACACGCCTTTGTTTAGACTGCACCCAGAATGGCTCTGACCCTTCCACTCTGCTTCGTTGTATGTTGTGTGAGTGATGAAGCTTAGAAAGGCAGAACATATCTTTAAATATACATATGCATTTATAAACTCAAGAGTCCAGGAACCAAAGTAGTGGCATCCCTTTCAGTAAATATTCCAGGCTGTAATATATGCCCTTCGGCTGCATATGGATACTGGACAAAATGCCCCACCCTTCAGGGCAATCCAGCAATCCATGGATAGTAAATTTCAAGCAGAATTAATGACAAGATTCTAACAGATTTCAAATAAATTTTTTGTCAAACCAGTGCTCACTGATTTACTCCTATTTATGACATTTCTCTGTGAATTTGCATGAGCTATCTGTTCTGTAGGTCCTTCCAATGCTAAAGTACCATGAAGTGCTCATAGCTAGTTTGTTAGTAACTTCAACTCTGTGACATATTTAAGTCACTACCTTGTGTATTCTGTATTCATAAGCACACACCTGAATATTGTTGCCTGCATTAGACTGATATAATATTTAGCTTGACTTTGACACTTCAGTATATGAACATGCTTTATGAAAGGCTGTCCAGGTAGAAAGCACCTTTACCTATTTACTGCCTACTTCCCTGAAAAAATGTTTATGACACAAGACAACCTTAGAGGGAAATACCTTGGCTTCTTCTCACAAAATAATTGTAGTGAAAGAAATGAAATAAGTTGGTAGAATCATACGCATGTTGTAATATCAATTTTGTCTGACCTGTTGGTTTCAAAATGTTTTTATTGCTAGGAATGGTATTATAACCAGAAGAACTTCAAAGCAATGCAGTAAAGTTAAAGCATATTAATTAATCTATTCTTAATAATGTGCAATATTAGCCATTGCTGATTTTGGGCCCTGTTTGGCAGCTTGAAGAAAGGTAGGAGATAATGAAATGCACGACCCTATAATAAGCACTGTTTGTCTTTGGTTTATTTGTTGGGTTTTGTGTGCTTGCTTTATTGAAAGATGGTGTCAATTTTTTTAGATTTGTTTATTTCCAAAAGGGGTAAGAAATAAGAATTTTGTAAAAATGTCTCAGGATACACTAAGCAGAAAAACAGGCTACTCACTAATCTCTCTGCAGAACAAAATTCCAGCCACAGCATCTGCTGGCTTTCATCTTCTCTAGCTATTGCAGCTTTGAATGCTGCCAGCCCTGCCCTGACACCTAACCCCATTGACAACCCTCTGTATGTTAAAATGCATGGTTTGAAGCAAGTCCAAAAGGGATACTTTGCTATTGCCTAGTGCTTTTGCCCATCTACCTTGAAATGGAAGAAAAAAGGGCAGAGGCAGAGAAAGAAAACTTGCATTTGTTTCATTTAGTGGCTCAGTAAGGTAATTTGTTTTGTACCCCTAATCAAAGCATGTAAAAGTCTTGCAAGTAGGAGTTAGTTACATCTCCCAACACAGAGGCCAGAGAACCTGTGAAGTTTGTTGCGAGTTTTTTTGACACTGGCTTTCTTGCTGAAAGGGCAAATCTGCTAAAAAGTTTGTTTTGCCAATAGCTAGTTTTCTTCATTCCTGAGGATGTGATCTCTTCCTGCATAATTTTAGCAATGTCACCTGGATAATCCTCTACTGTGATACTTTTCATTGAATAGGAGCTGTAAGAGGTGAAGTAGCCCTTGGTCCAAGAATTAAGTCATTCTGTGTGGTTTAGCTCTACATTGAAGCTGCTTGCCTCAGTGACTCTGTATCAAAATTACAGAAATTTATTTTAGAACTCTTGCATTTTTTTCTCCACTTCAAGAGTTCCCCTCATTGTAATCTTCAAATTAGACATTTACAAGGTGTTCTGTGCCAAGACTCCATTTATTTGTCCATTGCAATACATATTTATGTCCCATAGACTGCAGGGTGCAGGGTATGATCATGTTTTATCATCTTTATTCTTCCTAAAATAAGATAGAAATCCTGTGAGCTGTTTTAAAACAAAGCTAAAATAATTTATATGTGCAAACATAACATATACTAATAAAAACTACCTAATTGCATTTATTCAGTATATCTAAAGGTCTAATATAAAATGGTCCTAGGCAGAAAAAGATACTTATTTTTAAAGAAAGGTGGTAACGTATGGCACATACATTATGCCTTTCTTTTTCTTACAGGTAACAGATTACTTGCTTACTTAACAAAGGCAGAGCAAGCAAGATGGAATATATTGCATCCTGGGGTCTTTAATACACTATCAAGAAGAAATTTTGGAGAAACTTTGAAGAAATTTAAATGTATTCTCATTAAATACAATAGCACAGATGCCAATACTAGGCTGAATCATTCTGATCCAGTTGTATTACAGCAACCTTGCCATGACTTGGGTATGCCTGCCAGAGAAAATACATCCAAGATGAAGCCTCTACAGGTGGCATGCAGAAAATTGCTATGTGCTCTTGTCGGACCACTGCAATCTTTGCAGTTAAGAAGGCACTCTCAAAGACTCAAGGCTGACCTCCATCCTGGCAAGGGCTTGGGGTACACAAATATGTTCAGAAGTGAAGGCAAAAGGTTCAGCAGGGCACTGAATGTGCATTTTAACAGCAGAGGTGCAGGAAATGCAGCAGGGTGACCCTCAGCACCCTTGCGCTGCTCCCACCCCTGCACTGTGTCAGCTGTGAGCCAGGTGCACTGCTGTGTGCTCCCCTGCCCATTGCTTCCCAGGGCACCTCCAGGAACAAGGGGATGGCGAGTCCCAGAACAATCCTGAGAGGGAAAACTGGGGATACATGTTATGGCCTTATTGATCAATAGCACACTGACAGAGAACACTGGGACTGTGCAAAGTACAAGTACACCTGCTGCTGCTTTCCCCAGAGCACACACTTTTGTGGGGCCAGGGCCACATATTCAGGAATGAATTGTTCAGTCTCTGTTACACTTGACTCATATGTAAATACCATATAGTATGCATTTATCTATAAACTTTTAGGGACCTAAATATTAATTGGGTACGGTGAGCAACACAGCTCGGTTAAGTTGACCTGATAAGTCTTTGTCACCAAAAGAGAGATGAAGTTCTGTTCCCCTTTCTCAGGATACGCAGTGCCTTTAGACCACCCTGTGAACATACTCATTTCATCAAACTGGCAGAAAAATAAGCCACTAGAAAAGGAATAATAGTTTTCTGATCATTCAGTGTATCATCTCTGTTCTGATCATCCAGTAGTGCATGGGTCTGAAAAATTAAAATATATGTTGGAAAAGAGGAAAAATAAGGGAAAAAATGAAAAAAAATCAGAGAGTGAGGTGATGAGTCAGTAAAAACATGCAGTCTGCAGAATACTCTCAAGGTAATTACTAACAATCCATCTATGGGACATTTAATTATTTGAATTTTGACTTAAAAATCAAATTTTTGTTGTGAATATGAATCTCTATTTGTAAGGGTCATTTTTGTAAATTCACAGAAATAATCTGATGAGTAGCTGAAATGAAGATATCTACATCCATTTGGACATCAGTGTTCTAAAATAACAGGCTGGAAAAATTGCCTAACTATATTTTGGAAGTATATAGTGTTGGACAGCCAGCTATAAAAATAACTTGCTATATCTCTTCCTTACATCTAATTTTAATCCAAACCACATTTAGAAGAAGGATGTGTAATTGTAAATACTCAAATAGGTGTCAAGGTAGCACTGTCATTTAATATCTGAGCTACACTGCAATGGCACACTTCAAGGTTCTTCTGAAAAAAGATATATTTTAAAAAGTTAGATTCTTACACAGTTGTCTATCCACATAGCTCCAAGCCTAGCCTAAAGATCTGAGTACATTTCTCACAACTCCTATTTACAGTCACATATTTCTCCATTGCAGGCTGAATTTTCCCCCAAAATAAAGTCTTCTATGGCAAGTGACAGAAAGTAATACTTTCAGAAACATTTGAGCGACTGGCATTTGCAAGGATGCTGCATATATGCATTTATGAATCCTGAGGGCCAAAAAGCTGGAGCTGACTGGTTTTTGTTATGAGGCTGTGCTTATGGATTGCACCGTGGGAAGGCAGCAGCAGAGGCATTCACAGACCTGTCCTGTGCTGGGTGGGCTCACTATTCTGATGTCTGATAAGGGAGATGGCTCAGCCTCACACTGTCTACTGTACTGTCTACTGTCCTTCTTGTACTAACATTTCCAGTCACTCAGACATTGAAAATTATCTTTTTTCCCTTGATGTTCTACTTAAGAACATTTTTATGGTATACCTTTCAATTCTATTTTAAATTTATTTCCTTGTTGAAATTAAGATTGCATTCAGACAAAAAGAATGGAGGACAAGACACATACTTTAGTTGAAATCTTTTGATCCAATGATTCCAATTAATAATTTTTAACTTGTACAGTGTAAAAAAGTGCGACTGTTTATTTTTATGCTCCTTTGGTCGCTCCAAGTAGGTTCTGCCACAGTAAACAGCCAAAGGAAACACTTTCCAAGAGAAAACTGACATATCCTCCAGTCCTCCAGTTCCCTTTGACATAAAACTGCTCAGACAATTTCTGTCTATACTTTTGCTAAACTCTGTCCATATGCTGCAGGGGTGGCCAGTGTGGGAATTTTGAGCTAGATGTAGCTGATGAATGGTTAAAGAAAGGTTGCTGGGCAGCTGCTTCTTGATGTGCCTGGTGACATCTCTGATGTGACACTGTGATGGTTGAACCCCTCTCATCTTGGAGAGGACAGGGGCTTGAGAGCCTGACATTGCTGGGTTAGCCTGAGAATCTCCTATACATCCAGCCTAACTCTACCATTCAGATGAGCCTGTCTCTACCAATGAAAATTTAATATTTTTTCTTCCTGTAATTTTTTTTTCTCAAAATGAATCTATTGCCTGAATGAGGATCAGAGGTTTCAAGTCAGTATACATCCCATGTGATTAAAATCAGTAAGTGATCAGTAAGTATTAGATCATACATACTAATATGATACCCTACTGCCTAGAACCATAGAATGGTTTGTGTTGAAGACACCTCAGAGATCATTCACTAGTTTCAACCCACTCTCTTGGCAGAAACATCTTCTACTAGATAAGATTTCTCAGAGCCCCACCTAACCTGCCTGTAACATTCTGAGGGATGGGGCATCCCCAGCTTCTCTGGGCAGCCTCTGCCAGTGCCTCACAGGAAAGAATTTCAACCTAGTCTAAACCCACCCTCTTCTAGTCTAAAGACATTGTTCTGTCACTATGTGTCCTTGTAAAAAGTCCCTCTACAGCTGCCTTGTAGGCCCCATTTAGGTACAAAAAGCCTGAACAACCCCAGCTCTCTCAGCCTTTCTCCAGAGGAAGGGTGGTCCATCCCTGTAACCATCTTGGTGGCCCTTCTCCAGGCTTACTACAACGGCTCCATGTCCTTCCTGTTCTAGCGACCCAAGAGCTGGACTCAGCTCTCCAGGTGGGGTCTCACAAGAGTGGAGGGGCAGAATCACCTTCCTTGACCTTCTGGCCACACTGCCTTTGATGCAGGCCAGGACAGGGCTGGCTTTTGGGGCTGCAGTAGCCCGCTGATGGCTCTGGTGCAGCCTCTCACCCACCAGCACCCCCAACTCCTTCTCACCAGAACTGCTCATGATCCAGTTATCCCCCCGCCTGTGTTCACATCAGATGTTGATCTAGGGGTATCATTATGACTCTTTCTGTACTAAACAGCAACTGGCAAGGTTTCCATACATATCCTGTTACAAACTCAGACCCCAATGAGTAATAAAAGTTTTATTGAGAACTAAAAAAAAATACACAAAGCACAAGGGGTTGTGCCAGGACCATGGCTTGATGCCAGGGGCTCGTTCACAAAATTGTGCCTCTGCCTTTTATACACCTGGGAAAATTGCATCAGCCACATGAATATTTATGAGCATATTTTAATAGTTTCCTTATATATATGCTTGGCCCCTCCCAAAGTCTACCAGTTGACACTCCTTTGTAGTCCATTGGTGGAGTCCTTCTCACAAATTGATTGTTGGTGAGGTGTTACCATGTTCCCCCATAGAAAAGCCTCCCCCATTCCCAGCTGTCCCATGTAAGGGGTACGTGTACACATACTGAGGGACAGACCTGTCTGGCAGCAACAACAGGGAGGGGAGAAGAGGGAATTAAAGGGAGATGGAAGGGGTCCAAAACCAAGCTACAGCAGCAAAGTCAGATATCAAAAGAACTTTAAACCTTAATAAACCTTTTTAACCCACAAAATCATTTGTGGGAGCCATTTACCTCACCACTCATCTATAACATCTGACCTTGCTACTTGCACCAATGGATACTAAAACCAAGTACTTTGAATAGCATCTTAAAGTCACTACACCAGATCAAGATTCCAAGGCAAAGATGGCAAAATTCAATCAGCTGTTAAGACTTGGGAGTCTCCTGTCTGAGTTTCTGTTATATCAGCCATATGTATTTGTAATAAAAGAAATGGGTCTGGGAACAGCATCACAAGATGGTGAAGATTGAACGGGCTCTCTAGAGATCATTTTTCCAATCACATGTCCAAACAAAGTCATCTGGAACCAATTACAGATGGCAAGAGTGTCACAACTCCCTACAATATGTGATTGTTTAACATTAAGACAACTCAGCCGTGAAATCTGTCAATGAAACTTTGAAAAAAATAAGTCCAGGCAGCTTTTGAACATTTCCAAAGATGGAGGCTTCACAACAACCCTGAGCAATATGTTCCAGCACTTGCTCACCTTCACTGTGGAAAAGTGTGCTGACGATCAGAGGGGACCTCTTATGTTTCAGTTTGTGCCCATTTACCCTGATCCAGTTGTGAGCTTTACTGATCACCGCTAGAAAGAACCTGGCTTCATCCTCTGTGTTCCCTCGACATTCAAGTGTTAAGTCCCCCTTGACGATCAGGTCCTGTGAATATGAGATTATTTGGAGGTAACTTTACAAGGCCTTACCCACCATTTCTTCCTGGTTAATTGGCCTACAACAAATACTCACCACCATATAAGTTACCCATGCTGGTCTGCTTTTAATCTGTACCTATAAAGTTTCAGTTGGCTCACCATCAGTGCCTAGATAGAGATCCAGAAAGCCATTCTTTCACATAAAGGGGTGACTCTACATCCATATCTTCCTACCTGGTCCTTCCTAAACATCTTGTGTCTCTGCCCTGAAGCACCCTGTGAACCTGTCCACAAGTCCTCCACAGTCCCAGTAAAATCAGTAAAGCTCACAACAGCCCAGAGATTTCTAAAGCTTCCTATGTGTTTTCCATGGCATCGTTGATGCCCAATGTGACACCCATTCCTCTGTCCCTGTAGCCTCTACAATAACATATGTAGGCATACTCCTTAATGGTAATGTTCCTTGCAGCACTTTAAATTGAGACCAACATCCAGCAGCAGCAACGAGTACTTGTGGATGGGAGGCAAAGCACAGTACTGATTAATCTGGGAGTTTAGTATAGAAAATGCTATTTCTGGGTACTCTGTTAATTTATTAATATAGACATAGCCTCAGATTAACTTTAATCCAAATGAGGCAAAAGGGAAATTCCTGATTATTATTTTAATTGTTGCATTAAAAGACAATCAAGAGCACAACTGGTCTTATTGCTCTGAAGAAGACCAACAGTAATATGACTTTGCATCTCAGGCACTAATTATACACAACCTCAGACTATGTGCTGTCTAACCCTGAGGACAGTACAATCCCTTGCTTTGCATAAAGGCAACAATATTGTGATGAGGAAATTATTTTCCTGAGATAGTATTCACTTTAAAGATCAGTGTTTCTTTTAAGGTAAAGAGGGAAGTCAAAGCTGTGGGAAAGTAAAACTTTGGCAGCAGTGTAGATTTATACTTCAATCATTTTTCTTAGATATTTTTTTGTGTATGTAAACATTTTCTTCCCTGTATAATGAGATCTGAGAGGCATAGTCCTCTCTGTCCATTAGTTGAAAAAAATACTAACTTATTTTCAAGTCAGTTTAGAGGACACTTTTATGTTTACACTGCTAATCCATCACTTAAGGCACAGAGTTAGCTGCTAGCCGTGTAGGACACAAAGCTACCTGTATCAGAGCCCTAGTAAACCCCTGGTTGTAGATTGGGATATAAGACATTTCTCTTCACTCAGGTCTCTGTCTTAAGCTATACATCTCCCTTTTGTATCTCTTTTTTCTCCTAACTGAAGCCTTAAACTTTTCAAAGCATTTATTTTTTATCCTGCTGAGAGGCTTTGAATGGCTCTGACAGTGTTTATCCACTTATAAACAGAGGGAACTAGGCAGTTATTCTGCCACTTGTGGACATAGTTCAATATGGATTATAAAAAATAACAGGAAAAAAATTAAATTCTGTGTCATTGTACACCTGAGAATCCATATTAGTCAAATGATCTAAATAGTGTAAATTGAATTAAGAAGTTAAGCTGCCTTAACTTAACTTAATTACCTGACAGACTTAAAAACATGGCAGAAGCAGAGATCCTGACTATGTCCATGATACTTAGGTTATGTGCCAAGCTGAGCACTGTTTCACAGCAATAGCCTGCATCCGGGGGGTTGGCCATTGCAAGAGGCATTTTGTCTGAATCAAATGTGGGGCGAAGCATCCTTTGGCTCTTGGTACGGTAGAGGGTTCTGCAAATATGTCCAACTGCAAAAGCGTGAACATTCCGTGGAACTTTGTGTCTAAAAGGGTCACAGGTGCTCTTCTTGCTAACTAAGGAGCCAGGGGAATCATTGGGGTGGGCTAGGGCCGGGATTGCACAGTAGATCCTGAATTCTGCTTGTAGGCTATGTTGGAAAACAAGTGTATCTCACTTCTATGTCCTATCACACATAAAGATTCAATAACTCCTGTGGAAGAAATAGAGCTGCCTAATATATTACCATTTCTCCCATTTTTATGTTTCATACCATGAGAGGGAGTAATAACAAATGAACAGACTACTGAATTTCTTACTTTTTACTGGGACTGGTTAAGAAGCTTTATCTCCTGGCAGCACTGAGTCACATGTGACCTGGAATTGTAATGTCCCAACACTCACCATGGTGCCTGAGAACCTCGAGGACAGATACAGTCAGTTGAAATGCTCTACTAAGCAGTCCCTGGTTTCTTGCATTTTTTAAATGCAAGAAGCAAAGAATTGCCTCCAAGAAAGCCCTTCAAGATGGAATGCACTTTTCAGCTGCTGTGATACAGAGTTCAGTGGTATTCAGAGTAACCTGCTCACACTCTAGCATTCATTTGGGACCTAACAGGGTAAAGGAAAGCAATACGGATCATTTAGTTGCATAGGAAAGATCCTTCAGTTTCTAAAAATAACCTTTGTTTTCACAAATATTTCTGAATGACAAAATAGCATATATCCACTATGAGCTATGGAAAGGACCATACAATAGTCCAGACACCCAACACAGTACTCTTCAGTTGAGATTTTTAAACGTGGTCCTTTTCTCTAAAGTAAAATGCTAACATAAACTGACTAGGATTTCATTATCTGACTCCCACAGCATATTTTTTGTAGTGCTATAATACAAACATCAACATTAAATTAAAAACACTTAAAACTATCTAAGAGGAAGAGAATTTCTTAGAAAGATTTTGCATATTCAAAGTAATTTTTAAAAAATTTTTCTCTCTGTATGAAATTTTCATTTGTTTTCCTTCCTACCTGCAACCTTTAGCTGTTTCTAAAAAAGGAATCAGCAAGACAACGGCTGTCACAGCTCCCTGCAATATGTGATTGTTTAACCTTAAGTCACCTCAGCTGTGAAAACTGTGGATGCAACTTTGAAAAAAATGTTTTGAATATGACAGCACAATTATTTTGCAATGTTTTTACATTTTTAATAATTTTGCTTCTAGCAGAACTGATATTTCTTGCAGCCACAGGATAATGAAACCGGCTGTTAAAAGGATGCAGTTTTGCTTGTGCTGTTTCCTCTGTCTAGTTAGCTAAGAGACTATGGTGTAGCTTAATGCCACAGAATAATTACAGTGATGCTTTAGGAAGTCTCAAAAAGCAGAGGTACTTCTCCTTTTACATGGCTGCTTTTGGGGAGGAGGGCATGTGTCCATGTGCGAGGGAGCACCGCAGCATGATGGCAGATGGAAATAGAGTAAGACAGCCAAGAGAGGACTTGGACAATGTGCCACAGAGCTCAATAAATCTATATGGTCTCTTTATGCTCTGCAAGGTCATAGATGACACTGACACTGGTTTCCTAGCAACCCACTCTACTAACCTACTTTTGTCCCAATCACTGGAGAATGACTTTAATGCTCTGAGCTGTGTTTCAACATGTGGAGGAAAGAATCAAATTGACGCTGGTTAACCGCTGATGTGCAAAATGCCAAAAAGCGTTTTACTGGTCCATCTCCCCTCTATATGTCTTGCACACAGAAGGCTTTTTTAGTAAAGAACAGCATTAAAGAACTCCTAAGTTTCACAGGAATATTAATTTCATTTAAAAATGTAGACATATAATGTGAAAGGACACATGTGTTAGTTAAGCAGGCGTATAGTACTAGATCCCAGTGGAAAAGGATTTACCCCAAATAGGAGAAGCTTATGGTATTTAAAAATAAATGAATAAAAAAAGAAAAAAAAAGTAGAAACTAAAAAACAGGAAATTACAAAGTACTTAAATGATTAACATGGGTTTATTAAGCCACAGATAATGTAGTCAATTAGTTAAAAATGTTTAATGTGCCACAATGACTATTTTAAAAAATCTAAATTTCATATACTTGCCATAAAAGCCACATATATTACATAGAGAAAACAGACTTTTAAACAATAACTCACTGACATAACCATGTGGAATAAACTCTTCTTCTGTACCTGATAAGTAATATGCATATGGTGAATAGGATACAGCTATATCTTTTCAAAGTAAGGATGTATTTGTGTTTTCCTCTTCAAAATTTTTACATAACCCAATTCCAAAACAGATGTCAAATGACACAGCAGAGTAAATCATGCAAAACAAAAAATTATTCAGTGAATTTTGGCTTTTTCTCTGCTTGAGTAATGCTCCAAATTCTATCTAACCATAATTTAGATTTATGTGATAATTTCTTTTAATTTTATTATTTAAATTTCCAATTTATTATTTAAATTTGCAATTCTTGACTCACAAAATTCATTCTTCACTGGTTAACTGCAAATATTTATAAGAATCAGATGAAAAGGCTCTTCTGTGCTTTGGCAAAAAGTCTTCTTATCCAGCCATAGGACGTAAAACTTGAAAAAGAACCATTTTATTTAACATGTAGCAAATTAATACTTTCAGAAAACATCTACTGCATAAATCTCAGCTCTGATTTACATTTGGTAGGACTTTCATTTCAGACAGACACAGCAACAGTGCTGTGGTTTAATCCCAGCCATCAACCAAGCCACACACAGCCACTCACTCCCTCACTGTCCCACCCAGTAGGGCTGGGAGAGAAGCAGAATGGTAAAAGCCAGTAAAATCCAGACAAGTAACGGGCTGAGATAAAGACAATTTAATAGGGAAAGCAAAAGTCACACACGCAAGCAAACTAAAATAAGGAATTAATTCACTGCTCCCCACAGGCAGGCAGGTATTCAGCCATCTCCAGGTGAACATAACAGTGACTCGGGAAGAAAAACACCATCAGTCCAAATATTTCCTCACCTTCGTCCCTTTTCTCCCCACTTTGTATACTGAGAATGATGTCATATAGTATGGAATATCCCTCTGGTCAGGGTGGGTCACCTGTTGTGGCTGTCTCTCATCACAGGCTCCCATGCACCCCTACCTCACTGACTGGTGTTCCATCACAAACAGCAGAAGAGGCCTTGACTCTGTGTAAGCACTACTCAGAAATAACAACCATCTCTATATTATCAACCCTGTGCTCAGCACAAATCCAAAATACTAGCTACTGTGAAGAAAGTTAACTTTACGCCAGCTAAAACCAGCACAAACAGGCATGGGACGTAGACCTTTGCTTCCCTATACTCAACCAAACTCGAAAAAACTTGTGCTAACATCTTCCTAGCCCACTGCCAGAAAAGCACAGTGGATGTATCACTGGATCCAAAACTTCTGAATATTTTGGTGATCTACTTGAGGGACACTTACTGAGCTGAGATTGAGCATTTCAATTGTGCTGACACAGCACTGGTCTCCTCCATGACAGATATTATTAACGTGGGAGAACGAGTTCTTTAGTGCCAAACACAGTAATTGCCTAAACCTTGGCTATCACCCATCAGCACACACAGAAGACTGGCAGATACAAGGAGTGGGAACTGAAAGATTACGAGATCATAAACCACGTCCTGCCCCCTGATTGAATTGAATGTGTCATGAAGGTTCTTCTAAACTGTTTTGACTGTAAGTGGCATTGTGAGGCCATAACAAAAGCAAGGATCACCAACCAGTTGCAAAATCCACTGATAGGTGTTCCCCACATAGGATTTGGAGAGTGGAGAAACATGCAGATTGCCAGTACAGTAACTCCCTCACTGTAGGGCAAGGCCCCTCAGAATTACTTTGCCTCAGTTACACAGGATGGTCCTTAGGTGGGAAGAGTCTGAGTTCACATAAAAATAACTTCTGTCACTCTCATTTTTTACCCCACAGTGCATTCATGTTGCTGATGTGGTTTGAGGTGTTTTTTTCTGGTTTGCCCAGCTGTAATTTATAAGCTCAGAATAATGGCATTATGTAGACTGAGGGGAAGAATTGGAAGTTTTTAGCCTAGTCTTGTCAGAGCAGGAAAGGTGAAGAGTCGATTTTTCAGGGTCTTGCATCTTAATCTTGCATCTTAATCAGCATCTTAATATCCCAAAGGACTTCATAACTTCTCTGGAAGTCTCTTCCAGTGTTTGAAAATCCTCATGATGATTTTTTTTTCCCCTTAAAAGTAATAGAATTTTTGTCATGTAACAAGTTTTTGGAAAAGCCTCAGCTCATGAAGAGGACTGAGGAGTCCTACTCCTTCAAGAAATTTTCTAGGAATGACAGCTAAATGAATGCAGACTATATGTGTGAATGTGCTTGTTTAGTGATGAAGAAAAAGTGCTAAATGAGAAGCTGAGCCTGAGCGCAGCTAAATTGTGCTGTGTTTCCCAGTTAACAAGGTGAGATTTGAAAGAATTATTGTCTCTATACATGATTAAAAACAAGCAAACAAACCCCAAAACAAAGCAAGAAACAAATTGAAACAGAAAAAAAAATTAAAAATACTGCAGTAAATATTCTACAGAAGCCTGCAGAAAACAAGCAAAAAATCTAAGCTTGAGGGGTATGCAGGGCCACTTGAGAAAAAGCAAAGGAGAGGGATCGTGAACACAACTGGAGCTCAAATCAGCCTTGATGAAATCTCCTCACACTAAATTCTAGAAAATAAAATCCCTTAGACACTGTTAAGCAAACAGACTATACCAAAAAATGAATCCATTCGCATCCTCAGTCTCTTCTACATGAATCTGGTCCCATCTCCTTACACCTCAAAGGGCTGGGCTGAATAGCCTTTCTTTAAGACAGTTTGATGATATTAATATACTTTTACTGGCTACAACATTTTCTTGCTTTCTCTGTTACTTCAGCTTCTAAAAACCATACTTTCAGTCCTACAGGCATTTGACTTGGTTACTTTAGACTTATTTTCAAATGATACAGTTGTTTGCACTAATATTATCAGTATGTTAGCCAACCATGTGCTGGTAAACACATTTAGGAAAACAGCTGTCTTTTGAAACCCAAAAGGGTGAAAGTAAGGAAGTTTCACTTTCAGCTAAGTTACTCTGCAGATTTATATTATCACTAAGGTCTAGCTGCACTGTGTGGTAATACAGATCTTGAATCTTTTCACACACACCAGCCCCTTTCTAAACTGCTGTGGCTGAGAACTTGGCAGAACTGTAAATTTGTAACCAAGAGATAACAGAACATCTTATGAAATTCCCTGGAAAGAAGTTCCTTTCTGTAAACTGAATTAGTATTTTAAAGAACCTATAGGATTTGTTGCCTAAACCCCAAGGTCATCCTGGCAATTTTTCAACATTTTTAAAATCATTTGCATACATTGGTTAAATGGAAATTGATTATGGCACTCTGAGTATAATTTTGATTCCAGTAGAATGGAAGCTCATGCAGAGTTAACTCACTAGCCCTACCTAGTGTAATCGATATCAGAATCTACGTGTGTTAAAAGATATTAATGTTTTCAGTCAGCTTTCAACACTTTCATAACTAATAAGTAATAGTAATAAAAGTAGAAATAAGTAATAAAAGATGGAATAATCTTACCAAGAGCAAGGAGTGAAAGAAAACTTTTAACAATGTTTTTGATGCATTTGTTTCAGGTACGTGTACACATTTCTGTAAATACACCTATAAATAACGTAAAAAACCAAACGGGTGTGTGGATCTATATGGTCTATCTCCCACTTCTCAGTAGATCAAATGGCATACAGGCAAACATTTTTTCTCAGAGAAAAAATTATCTCACGTTATATTTGCAAAAACCAAAGAACATAGATTTAAACAGCTACAGCTCAGCTGGATTGTAATTTACCCTTTGGTAACTTCAAATCTAAGCCAGACAGAGGTGGATAGACACTCACAGGAAAAGACAGAAGACACCTGGCTTGGTGTTAATGGGCAGAAGAGTTAAATTCCACAAAAAATATTATGTAAACATGAATTGTACTTATGGCTATCATGCCTTGCCTTTAGATTCACAAAGCGTAGGTGCTAAAATGAGACAAAGCTGCTACCATCACTTATAAAACTTTGATATATTTCTTAATCCTCAAGGAAGACAACAGATCATTCATCAAATTTTCCCTCTTTTCAAACTGAGAAGTGGAAGCCATTTTCTAGTTTTTAAAGGAATTATGTGGCTGATGCCAGAGATAGCCAGTCCTAGAAAAGCCCTCCAAATTGTTTATTATGTCTTTGGCAGCTGCGAAAGGGATCCTCCTCAGAGGCATTGAGCATGGTTCCTTTATCTAGTCTTGGCAACAGCTTAAATACCTTTCTCCCACCTGATCTTCCTTTTATTTTCCCTTTTTATCACCTGACCTCTGATACTATAGGCATCAGTGCCCAGATATTTCATCTGTGAGAGGAGGGGTAATGCAGATAAAGTAAGAATCTGAACATATCTGCAGCTGTTTTTAGAATCCTAAATTTTCCTATAGACCTGAATATATCCAAAACTGTTCTCCAAATATAACCTAAAATTAAATCCAACCTTCTACTCTATTTATATTCTCTTTCTTCATGTGTGTTTTTTTGTCTTTGTTTGTTTGTTTGTTTAAAGTTAGAGAGAACAATTTCTCTGGGAAGAACATCTATGAAGAAAACTTAATTTTAATTAGAGACTTTTTCCTAAACTTTTGTTGGGGTTTTTCAATCAAAGTACCTACATCAAATAATGACCTTAAAAATTCTTAACCATGTTTGAACAAATGCAGCATATTATCAACAATGGAGAATTACATAAAACCATGGGGTTTTTTAAATACACAAATGTAAAATATAATATTTCTAACATAATTGTATTTGCCAAACAAGTAGGTAAATAGTAATTAATTTAACTTTTCTTTTAACGCTGTCAATAGTTCCTATAATACATTCAACACTAAGTCAATCCACGGCATGCTTTAGTTAAACTCCATGAGAACTTTCTGTAAAACCAATTATTCTTCTCCACCCATGAGGCAAAATCCATCCCTCCAATCAGCAGCACTGAACTTCATTTGAAAGTCTCACAGAATAACCCATGAGACAGTAGGCATACATTACTAAACATTGTATTTAAAAACATGCCAAAATTAACATCTTTATCTATAACTCCATCTAGCAGCAGAGTATGGATCAAAATTCCTTTTGGCCAATTATCCCTTATATATCTGACCAAGGCCAACACATATCTGTGAACATATGCACTGCTACCTACAAATATATGTGACTACATAAAAATATACATTATGCACAACATATGGAAAGAATGTTTATATACACAATTATGCGTGCATGTCAGTAAGAATCTTTACCCAGAAAGAATTTCACACATATAGAAAAAGTGCTCTTGCGCATTC
Organism: Nesospiza acunhae; assembly: GCA_013398715.1. Lineage (NCBI taxonomy): Eukaryota > Metazoa > Chordata > Aves > Passeriformes > Thraupidae > Nesospiza > Nesospiza acunhae. The sequence continues at coordinate 25,141 of VZSU01000201.1, read as the reverse complement.
TACACCAGCAGATATTTATTAACATTTTCCCCACTCCATATAGTTAGTCTGTTAAGAAATTATATGGTACAATTAGTTTTTACAGGCATATTGTAATAATATCTGACTGTAAAGTGAGTATAATGGCATTCAGTTAATATGCATGTACTTAGAACAATATAAACACTTGAAATACAGTAAGCACCAAAATTTTGGTGAAGGGGAGCAGGAGGGTAGCTTGTCTGTGCACGAAGGGCATAATGAAATTGACAGCTTACAGAGTGTCCATGTACATGTGCAGCAACTTTAGCTTCATTTTTATATATAACAGCAAATCAGTCTTGGGGGATGGTAATTATTTCTCTAATCTTCATAGAAGTGTCCAATAGAAATGAAGATCTACACAAGTTTACACGAAACCTGGATTTCACTCGCCTGCTAAAGCACTGTGATCATGGTTCAGGATTGACATTCCCCAGTTTAGTGTTCCCAGTGAATCACCCCAAAGCATGCGCTGCTCCGTCACACTTCCACCTCTTCCCCCACGCAGCATGCTGGAAAGGAAAATGGGAGGCACAGAAGTTAAAGATCATATGCCAAGATAAGAAAATTTACTGGAAACATTTGATAACATAACAGACAGTATCAGCAGCAACACTAATGACGGATGATGCAAGAAAGAGGCGAAGGATTGGCTGGCAATGGAGCCTGGTATTGTGTGAACTGCTGCCAGGGCTCCCAGAGCCAGCATTGATGTGAGGCAGTGCAGAACAGCTGCCCCTCTTGGGCAGTTGTTTTGCACTGCAAATTAGCCCTAGCCTGGCTGGAACAGGGAAAACTACAGGTAGAAGGCATGGCGAGAAGACAGAAGATTTTGGTCAGAGCCTCATTTTAGCTGCCCACTATGCCAAAAATTGGATATTACTGACTGTAACTACTGAGAGAATGGAGATCCTCTTGACGCTGTGAGAACTAACGAATGGTGTATAAGTATGATTTGTCTGTCCCTTTTGTACTGCAAGTAAGCCTGTCGACTTAGATATCTAAAAATATGTCTTGGGCTGAGTTTTTACTCAATTAAATTATATCCATATAAACTAGGGTTAAAGCTGAATTATGTATGCTTTTTTTGCTACTTTGAGTAGGTCTAACAGATGATTTGAACTCATATTCTTAGTCAAGACATCAATAAATCCCGAATTTGCTATGTGTTGACTGTTTTCCATGTATTTATTGATACTGTTTCTTGGTTTTATTTTGTTGTAAAATCTTCACAAATGTCTCATTTTTGACTGAACAATAAATAAACAGTATACCTAGAATAATAACAAATAAAAGAAATGTAACTTTAGGATGGCTCACTGTCATTGACAACCTTACATGTGTATTTCCATCTTAAATATTCTGAGAATTTTCAAAAGCAACCCCACATATAATCACCTAATTCTGACCTGCCTACAGCTAGTTTTTTGGCTCCTTAGTAAAATTCAGGATTTCTACTGAGTTATGCTGGACTTGCATTTCACTTCCAGCCACTCCTATGATATTAGAAGGAATTAACTTCTGTAGTTTTCTTCATAGACAATCAGTAGTGAAGATGGTTACTCCATAGCTTTCCTCATTGTAATAATTACTTCATAGTAGCCCCCAAAATATTTCAAACTAAATCAAAATAATTTTTTACATTGAAAACCACTGGAAATTTTTGTCTGTAAAATTTTGGTTTTCAGTTGAGACCTTGTCAATTTTCCTATCAACAATATATCATCATTTGCCCTGAGCATGCATGAAGCAGTGTGTAAGGAAGTAAGGGTCAATTCAAGCAAGGCAAGTAGCACTGCATGGTCCTCCACATGGTCCTCAGCCAGCTCATCCCACCATGGAAATGTATGAATTTGGCCCATGAACTTGTTAGCCCCCATGTTTGGCTGGTCTGTGAACTCAAATATGCCTGCTTGAAGCTGGTTTTGATCTTTCTGGCAGATCACACATTATAGACACATTATAGACATATGTTATATGAATAGCTAATTTTCAGTTTGAAAGAATCAAATGCAGAACAATAATTAATTCTGTAGTAATATATCTGCTGAATTGAAGAAGACATAGCTGATGGTACCCTTTTAACCTAAATATCTGGCAATTCATGTACTAATTAATTCTTGAAGCAAGAGCCTTTGCTGAATGCCATTCTAGATAATACCTAAATCAAACCTTTTTTAGTATGCCAAACATGCTATTGATAATACACAGGAATTAAAATATACAATTTAACAATACACACAATACAAAATGTCACATCTTAATGTGTTTTGGAACAGAAACTCAAAATGCCCTTGACAACTGAAAGCATAAAAACCCCTGGTATTTGGTGGCAAGACAGACACAATTTTGGCTGTGGATTCTGTTTTCAATGAATCACTAATCTCGGTCTGGTCAGACACTTCAAAGCAATCATGAATTAGATGTCAAACTACATTACATATGAGATCAATGCATAGAAACTGCCTTTTAGATGCAGACAATCAAAATGGTTAAGTAGGTTTGCTGGTTTTTAAATGGCATGTTTTCTAGATTGTTTGCAAATTCAAATCAGTGCTGCTATTACATCTCACATCCCAATGGAAAAAAAAGAAAAAATATTTAAGGTATTTGGCATTCTAAACATATCCTTTTTTCACTCAGAAATTCAGCTTGATTTTACTTAAAGTCTAAAAACACCAAAAAGTTACACAAAAGCTTTTGTATATCCCAATGTTATGTTTCACATGTGTGTTTCCTGAGATGAGCAAGAAGAGGGAATAAAGTTCAGTGGGCATATTACTTTTTTTCCGACATTTCTGGTTCAAAACAGAAAATCAAATGTCTGCATAATTGCTTTGGACTGATGTTTTCCTTTACTCTTATATGTGTATTTTTTTATGAATAAAAAAGATTTGATTTATACGGTGATGTTTAAATCTTTAAAGAATTTATTTACTTTAGTGATATTTAAGGATGCTTCGATGATGATAAATGTAGAGCACACAAGAACACTCATCAAGTGTAGAATTCAGTTTAACTTTATTCTTTACAAAACTCACCTTTCTGAATCTTAGAGAAGTTGCTTTTTGTTAAAGGAAAACTTTTGTTGGTACCACATATTTCAAAGTTGTCTCAAAGGGTGAGAAAACAGATAACCTAATTGAGAACTGAAAATAAAAACAGGGTTTTAGAACAAATACCTACTTTGTATTATATTGGGGTAAAAATTAGTTTGCTATTGGGCCTTTTCTTCATGTAACTGATTTTACACTAATTAGTCCCCATGAAAATAGCTTAGGTGTACTTTTAAGAATGCTTTTTCAAATTTAAAATGCTTAGGAGTTTTTCTTGATTTAGGTATAGGTTTAAATTTTATCAAAATGAGATATTCTTAAGGCAAAATAAAAATGTTCAGAAAAGAGTTTAAATAAATTTGGTTTAAAACAGATTTAAAGCCACCTCAAAACAGGCATAAAACACAGATAAATTTAAAGCCACCACATACCAGACTTGTAAACTGAGTGGTTCCTGTCCTGAATAGGTTAATGGTTACCATTTGGGCATAAATGTGTTGCCAAATATTCTGGGAGACAACATACACCCCAAGAGTTTCATAACATATTCTTCCTGTTTGCAGAAGCTATTTGTGTTTATTTACAGGGATTCTTCTAAGCGTCAATTAAGTCTGCATAACAGAGCAATTCTTCTCTAGCTGCCAGAGAGTTGCATCTATGGTCTACTATAATCAACGGAAGCCTTCACCTGCACTTCCAGGATACTGCAGATCAAATTTCAGCTGAAGGAAAAAAAAAAAATTTCTCTTTCTGAATGAGTGATGAGACACAAGATAAGTTTTGTCAGGGTTTTTTGTCCAAAATCTTCCAAAACCCCCAAACTATTAGGTTGAATAAAAATTAAAATAAACAAACAAACAAACAAAAAAAAAGCTAAAAAAAATCTTCACAAACTTTTGGGAAGTCTTCAGAAAAAAAGGTATATTTTTGGTACATTACTGGACACTGAAGTATACTGAGCAACCGCTTTTCTATGTAGCTCTATTTCTCTCTGTCATGTCATAAACATTTCCTTTATGTTTTTTTAATGCATTTTCTTTCATCAGAGTTTAAACGTGTGTACTGACAGACCATGTGAAATATTTGAACCAGCTGAGCACAGATGTGGACTTCGAGCTCAAATTCAGGTTCACAGTGGCAGTAGGAGGGCAGTAGAACAGAACAGCATTTTACTCTGAAAGGGACAAGCAGAACGGAACGGCACAACCTTGAAGAGGTAGATAAAGAATCTAACTTACGCAAACATGAGTTGTGGAAATAGCAAGTGGGATGCCAGCTCAGCTCTGATAGTCTGCCAAGGCAGAAGATGTACGAAACAATAATATTTCACTCACTCAGAATTAGGAGTCAAGAGCAACTACCTAAAAAGGATACAGGATGTTGAAGACAGACCCAAAGAACCACATAAGGACTTCAAATAAAGACACAGCCAGGTAAAATAAAGTAGTACATGTACATCAGGTAACCAGGGATCAGTGTTCACAGCACTCAATTCAGTCACAAGTCCTATGTTAAAGTAGAAAAGGCTACTTCAAGACTTGTGGATAGTCAAAACACAGGTCTGCACACTTTATAGACAAATCCTCATGGAACATTTATTGGGAAGTTGTATTTCTTCCTTCAAAGAGCTAATTCAGCCTACAGCATGTTGTTTTATATGTAGAGCCTTCTGACTTTCTGAGGTTATCTGTTGTATCTATAGCCATTTATAGAATGGGAATTCCCAATTTGCATTGGGAATCTGATTGTATTTGTGCTTAGCTGTTGTTTAAGCCACCTTGAAGTCACCCAGCCATCAATTCTCAACCTAAGTTACTGCAGGGGTAGACTTGGGGTATGAAGCATCAGGCTCATGTCACAAAAGTCAACAGACTAAGCCAGGGGGCCCAGGACTTCCTGACAAGTAGAAAACAAGTCCAGGTGAAAGAGTCAAACGCCGCAAAGCAATGAGATAGAAGCAAAACGCTGTGATGATGTCATATCAGGGCAGCAGTATGGCCACAAAAAGTTCACCAATCTATTTGGTGCTACCACGTAAGCTCACAGTTAACTTACAAAAGACTGAAATATTGCTACCACACTCATGGTGTTGTCTAGTACTTATTTACCAGTTAAATTAAACTTGTCATTAACCACTTGTGTAAGATTTATAACAATCAGTTGATTAAGCTATCCAAACATAGTCTTGGATTTTTAGCTGACTTAGTTTCCTCTCAGAAATGAAGTCAGAACTGTGGTCACATGACCACATTTACAAAAATATCACCATTTTAAAAAGTGGGGGAAAAAGAGCAACTACTCTCCAGCATCTGAAGCCAGAGTAATACATGTGAATGGGCAATTCCTTGTATAGACAGATGTGCTGCCAAACTTTTTCAGCCTAACCTTGCAGTGTTCTTTGTAAATACCTCTGTGCATTGAGTCCCCTGAACACCTAAGTAAATCTCTTTATAACAGTATGGTTCATTCAGGAAACAACAAATTCAGGAGCTTGAGGAGAAAAAGGTGCATTTCAGAGCATAATTGCTTTTGTTTCCAAGATACCTGTATAAAGTGTGGGGTCTGTGAGCTCTTCTCATTTATCCTGTCTCCTTTTTTCCTTCCCCTCTGAAATTTGTTCCACAATAAATTGTTGCTAAATCCAGATACCTCAATAGCTGTTTGAACTGTTGATAAGTAAAGAAATAAGACCAAATCACTTATTTGTTAGGCACACTGTGTTTCTCAAAGAAAAAAATGATAGACTCTAGTACTAAATTGTCATTGATGAATACTGAAATAATTCAAAGTAAAGGATATTCAGTTTGAGATTTATAATGAGGGAAAGTTCATTACCTCATTTGCAGTTAAAATAAGTTACAAAGGGTTCATGAATCTACAATAAAGAGAATCAATGGTATCTTATTTACCTTGTTGAGAATTGGTTACATTGACTTAATTAGGATGTACCACTGTACATTCAGGTGCATAGCTAAGTAACAGTACAGAATAAACCTAGACTTATTTTAATTTCATTTAAACAAATAAAAATTGATGGGAAACAATAATATTTCAATTACTTTTAAGAGTATTTTTGCCTTGGAAGCTTTATATATGTTCACTATAAAACAAATATTTGTTTTTTAAAGGCAGTAACTAAAACAGAGACATGTGATGTATTTAGAATTGTATAATTCTTTAAGACATAGCTATTCCAATATAAATATTAGATGCAAAATATTCTATTATTTCTACAGCTATGAAAAGTATATTGCCAGAAAAATTGCATAATGTAGTCAATCAGTCTAGCCCAATCTTCCCATATATGTTTATGGGGATTATGGAGCTCTGGAAAACATCTAATAAAATCTGGTTTAATGCATGAGAGGACAATAGAACAATCACTTTTCATTCAGCCATCTACTGCCTGCTCCATCCAGATGTGGTCTTCCTTTAACAAATGCACCTTAAATATTTAGTCAGGGAAATATTTTACATTTTACTTTTTTTCCTAAAGCATAAAATATGGGTCCTGGGAACTAACAAACTGCCAGCCCCACCTCTGCATGGGAAAATTGTGGAAAAGATCCTTCCAGAAACTCTGCTCAGGCACATGGAGGATAGCAAGGTGATTCAGGAGAGACAGCTCAGCTTTACCAAGAGAAAATCCTGTTTGACCAGCCCAGTGGCTTTCTAAGGCATGGTGATTACATCACTGGACAAGGGGAGGCCTACAGATGTCATTTATCTGGACTTCTGTGGCTCCTTTGACATGGTTCCCCAAAATATCCTTCTCTAAATTGGTGCCATATGGGTTTGGTTGGTGTACTTTTCAATTGATAAGGAGTTGCCAGTGGTCAATGGTGTCATGGTAGACATTGATGACAAGTGCTGTCCCTCAGGGATCTACACTGGTTCTGGTGTATTCAAAAACTTCATAATGCCATGGACAGTAGGATTGAGTGCACCCACAGCAAGTCTGGTGCTGGCACTGAGCTGAGTGGTGCTGTTGAAACAGCTGAAGGTCGGGATGCCATCCAGAGGGACAGCACAAGCTCAAGAAGAGGGCACAGGGAACCTCCTGTGGTTCAACCCAGTGGAAGGTGCTGCACCTGGATAAGGACAACCCCACCATGAGCACAGGCTGGGGGATGAAAAGATTTAGAGCAGCTCTTTGGAGTTGGAGGTGCTGGTGGATGAAAGGCTGGACAAGAACCAACAGCGTGTGTTTGCAACCCAGAAAAACAATCATATCCTGGGCTGCATCCAGCAGGGCCAGGCAGTGAATTCTGCCTCTCAGCCAGCTATGGGGTCACCAGCACAGGAAGGAAATCAACCTGGTGGAAAGAAAGAGTCCAGAGGAGGCCCCCAGGATGATCAGAGGGTTGGTGCACCGCTCCTACAAGGATAAGCTGAGAGCATTGGGAGTGTGAAGCCTGGAGAAGGCTACCATACTGCAGTCCTTTTAGTACCTGAAAGGAGCCAAAAAGAAAAAGGCTGGAGAAAGATTTTTTACAAGGGCACATAGTGATAAGGGGCAGTGGTTTTGAACAGAAAGATTTTTTACAAGGGCACATAGTGATAAGGGGCAGTGGTTTTGAACGGAAGGACAGTAGGTTTAGAATAGTTACTAGGAAGAAATTCTTTGCTGTGAGTTAAGTGAGGTAGTGGAACAGGTTGCCCAGAGAAGCTGTGGATGCCCTTTCTCTGGTTCAAGGCCAGGCTGGATGAAGCCCCGAGCAACCTGGTGTAGAGAAAGGTGTGGTATGGGTTCCTGCCTACAGCAGAGGGGTTAGAACTAGATAACCTTTGAGGTCTCTTCCAACCATAACCATTGTATGATTCTCCACAAGCTTCAGTGGAATCTCAGCTTTGGCAGGAAGAGCTCTGGAATTTTCTCCCCTCCTCCTCCTCCTCTGTCCTGGTGTCTGTAGGGCTGTTTCTTTCACTATTTCTCTTATGACTTCCATGCAGCATTTTCAATTCTTTTTTTAATATAATATCAGAGAGATAACAGCACCTTGGCTGAGGGGCTCAGGCATGCCCTATGATGTGCCCAGGGGAGCTGACTGGAACCCCCTGTGTCAGGTACAGGGAAGAGTCAGGCCTCTCCTCACAGAGGCCACCTGTGCAGCACAGCTCCTACCTCTCTAGTACCTGGGCAACAACAGGCAATACAGGTAGGTTTACATGATTCAATACCTAAGCATACCAGAAAGCAAACAAAATAAATTGAATTTTTGAGAGGTATAGCTAACTATTGGAATAATTTGCTTTATGGCATTACAAGTGATTTATTTGCTGATTGAAACTATGAAAGCCTATTTCACTGCTTATCTGAGAACATTTAGGTTCACTACATACTACCCCAAATATTTAACTATTTTTATTAAAGCTAACAGTAATGGTTTCATTGTTCCACTAGCCTGAAAATAAGTGTGCTGAATATTTGCCATTTCTGGGAGAGTTTATTGTAGGACCACTTACACTAGTTATTAAGTTGTGAATAAGTAGCAATTACAGTTGTGTCTCATATCAGCAAGGTACCATTTTGTGCAAACAGTTTTCAGCAGTGGAGTTTTGTTGCTAATAGTCCTTTCTCAACAGGACAAGTGACACACTGACCATGGTCAACTTGAGCTACATAGTTTCTGTGGCACTTAAGTCTCACCTTAACCAACCATGATTGCAAATGATTCTGAATGTCCAACAGCAGAAGATCCTTTAGGCAATGAATTTTGATTGTTCTGCTCATAAGAGACTTGAAAATATATGAAAAGAGGAACTTTAAATGTCCCCTGATCCTATTAGAGGGTCATTATTCCAGGTCATAAATGCATTGCATTGTTAATGTACTATAATAAATGCTGACAACTATAAAGTAACAATTATAGAGAGAGGCAAACAACCACTTAGGTTATATACTAAATGATTCATTTATGAAGTAGTGCAGGAAAAGTTGGGTCTCTTTTTGTTCATGTCTTGTATACAAGTTTAGATCTTGACTAATTAAAAGGAAACTTCTCTGGAGTTTTGGGTATTTCTTTTTCGCAAATCTTTTGGCAAAGGAGCTGTCCCAATAACAGCAGGTCAAAGACTGTTTTAAGACAGTATCTGGGCTTTCCTTTCTAATGTTATTACTCCACAAAAAGCCACATTTTTCTTATTATAATGCTACTTTCCCAGTCTGATTAATGTGTTAAAAAGACTGGCTATACCCAACAGTATAGTGGAAGTTATCTTCCTTCTCATCATAGCTACACGCTTTAAACATATAATTTTTAAAACAGCACAGCTGTTTGTTCTAGTGTTTTGGTCTCAAGGACAGACCTATTTTTCTTCTTGGAACACTTTCTACTTTACTGATATTATCCTGAATCATACTTTGAAAATGTTCCTCATTTCTTATTAGTTGTTGAGAGCAAAACCAGATATATTAGAATCAGGGCTTTTTCTGAGCTTTCCCACTACAAAAACAAAACAGGAAAATATTGATAATAGAATTAGCAGTTGAAATGCAAGGGTGTATTCTAACTGTTGAACAGCAGTGTCTTTGCTTCTAGTTACAGTGACAGCCAAAATCCATGTAAATTAAATGTAACCCTCAAGTTTTCCTTTATTTAACCGGATGAAGTCAGTACAAAACCCATTTCCTTCATAGGCCTTACAGAAGAGTGCAGGTATGACTCCAGTGATACCTGTGCTTTCAGTTAATATTTGGCTTTAGGAACTTTTAAGAAACAATAGACATCTTATTTATAATGAATGAATATTTCATTGTTTTCTTGTTTTGATTTTTTTTTTATCCCCCAGATCAGAGCAAAAGCCCCCTTCTCTCTGAGGCTCCAAGCTGAGTTTTGCAAAGAAATGAAATTTGTCTCTTGCTTTTTCTTGCTACATCAGACTGGGGTGTAACTTTGTCACAGACATCATTTTTATGAAAAATCCTTTCTTAGGATTTTTCCCACTGAAGCTGAGAAGTTTCAGCGACAAGATGTAAACAATAATTATCTGCTGCTGTGGAATGCAACAGGTGGATCCGTGATTGGTCTGGTGTGGATGTTTTGGTTCAGTGACCACTCACGGCAGAGCTGGCTCTCTAGCTCAGTCCAAGAGCTGCCTTTGTTATCATTCTTTCTATTCTATTCTTAGCTTAGCTAGCTTCTGGAAACCCTTCCTCTCTTTTTCTTTTTCGTTAGTATAATGTAATATATATATATATATAATAAAATAATAAATCAAGCCTTCTAAATATGGAGTCAGATCTACGTCTCTCCCTTCATCCTGAAAACCCCAGTGACCACTGTCACATAACTTCATTTTTATCATCTAGTTCATCATGAAAGGGCCTCCAATTAGAATTTCATCTACCAGCTATGTCTGTTTCAAGCCTTTTCTTAAGTCAGCTTGATAAACATGTTTCTGAAGTGTTAATTTGGAGGATAAAAAGTATCTCCATCATTGTCGTCTTGCACAAAAACATTCAGAAAATTTGCTTTCAAGGATCAAGTCTAATATATGACACTGTAAACATATATAGCAAGTATACTTTTAGAGCTCATAGAAAATGAAACAAAATTGCAAGGTGTAATAAAAAATTAATGTATGCAAAAAGGAGCAATCACTGTCCAAAGTGATAAGGATTGTCTTTGCAAATATTGTTAAATGAGATGTGGACAGAAATATCGATGAATTGTGATGCATATAGAGTTAGAAGGAGAAAAAATATGGGTATCTGTTGGAAGTATGGTCCTTGAAGTTGACAAGGGGTTCACAGCATACTCATGACGATTTGCAGGTTGTTTCCCTAAACTAGATTTAGCTTTGAAGACAAACATCATCATAGTATCTGACAGCATTTCAGATGTTGATGAATATGTGAATTATTTGGATGGGTAGAAAAGAGTTATGCGAGAAGCAGTCAGCTGCAGGGTTGTTACGATTTGCTGTGAGGAGATTTGTGGGGGTAAATAAGGAAAGCACAGCAAACTACCAGAACCTGTATTTTTTTTCACAGTGATATTTTTTCTGAGGTTATTTTTAAAGGAACACATGAATTTTGGAAAGGCTTTCTTTTTCTTTCTCTCTTGTGGCAATACAAGAGAGAAGCAGTGGAAAAATTAATTTCAATTTTCAACTTAAGCTCAGCTGTACCCAAGAGGAATCAGGTATAAAGGTAACATATGCTCTTTTTCCCAGATGCCTCATTCTCTGCTTCTTTCCCACAGATGTTTTATTTTCTTTTCAACTAGCACCTGTGAGAAAATAAACATTAAAAAATTGTAATTATTCTCCCTCTTGCAATTCAAGCACTGGAAAGATGTGCAGAGTGCCATTCAAAAAATGAAAGTCAGATATGGACCTGTATTGAAATTTAACTAATACTGTTGTCTGTATAAATACAATGATTAAAGGCTTATTCACCTAGAATAAAAATCAAATAATACATATAGAAGTGGAAAAATTAGTCAGCCAGTCATGTTATTATATTGTTGAGTCTGTCGCTGAAAACTGGAAAATAAACTCTCCAAACAATTTTCGAGGTTAGAAAGCCAACATTACTTTTTTAGTGGCACTGGATGCATGGGGAATTATCCTAAAGCATGCATAAGGAGCAACCTAATAGACCAGGTTATAGCCATGAAACTAATACATATTCATCACGTTTCTATTATGTAGTCTTAACATTTCCCAAATATGTACATGTATGCTGATTATTTCCATTAGCTTTTTCAGATATGATCAAGGGTCTTTTGGTGGTCATTTGGGAACATCCCATTCCTCAAAATTTCTTTTTACAGTCCCAGACCTCCTGATGAATCTTGTCTTCCTTGGGAGTTTCCCAAATATGTTGTCAGGTAAGGATGCACTTCTCTTGTCATTCCTTAGACTGGCATTCTACCTCTGTTTTCAAGACATCCACTAGTCCATATTACTCTCTGATAAATGTAAATAAGCTGACACAAGACTCTGTGTCACAGATGTAGGGAGTTAGCACAAGGCCACACTAACCTCTGGTGTTTGCACTAGCCCTCTATGGTACAAAACTAAGCATTGATCCCAAATATAGGTATCATAACTATTGTGCTAAGGTTGAAAGAATTTTCTAACCTCTCACTTCAAGTATGCATAGATTTCTTCTTAAAAAAATATAGCCTATTTGGTTGCAAGGAGGTTTTTTGATTTTTTTAGACTTAATTTATTTGAGAAAATTTACTCTCTAGTTAAGCTAGGCTTTTGTCCAACAATAATAATTTTGATGCTGAGCAACTTGAACAAACATGCTGGAGATTATTAGCTGCACAGCTCTACTAACATCTCTATCTTTGAAGAATGGAGTGCTATCATTTAAAGACTCATTTTGCCAATCTCTTTCAACTTGCCCTGTTCAACCCTCTCATTTTTACTCAGGAATTTCTGAACAGAAACATACAGTGCAAACACAGTGCAGTGCATCCAAAATACATAATTTCAAATGTTTAAGTGATAAACCATTGAGCTGTGCTTGCACAGTAAGACCAACAATTTGAGAATGAATGACATTTATTTAAAACTTGCTGGCATCTGTGCTTCTCAAAGTGTTTGTAAGAGATTGCTCTTTCATGTAGCAACAGGATCTGGTGTTTCTATCAGAAAAAATGAAAGAGGTTGTGGTCAATTTCTTCAGGGATCAACCAGAACTTCCAGATAAAAAAATTATCTTGATCTTCCATATAGCAGAAGTCCACAATGGTAATAAATATTCATTATAAAAGTAGTGCTCAAAAGAAAAGAGGTCCTTTTAAATTAAACTCCAGTCACACCTCCTTGCAGTTGAACTAGCAACTGAGTTCTTTGGCTAGAAGTATGAGAGTAAACATTATGTCTCTTCAATCCTGTATTTACTTTGAGTTTCTCTTTAGTAGCTTTGTGCTGCAAACAGTGCAGGGCTGAATGTCACATCTATTGCCGGGTGAGGTGTGCTGACAGTAACTCAGAATATTCCTGGCCGGCAGTGAGACTGAAGCTGCATGCTGCAATCTAACCTCATTTGGTTTGTGCTTAAAAGGGTTATTAGTGAGTAGAAGGTGTTGAGCATATCTAATGGTAAGGGTGAAACGGAGCAGAGATCCCTGTCACACATACACACATGCAGTTGCATACACCACAGCCCTCACTTTTTCCCTGTCTGGATCTTGTTCAGTTGCAATAAAAGGAAGTGAACAAACTCACGTAGCCTTCATTCTCTTTTTCAGCGCTGTTCTCTTATTGTCAGTTTCTGATCACTATTTCCATGAGGCATGTTAGTATGGGAGACAGCACAGAAAGCAGACATCAGAATGAGCAGCTTATCTGTGTTCCTCACGTTGACTTCAGTTCAAGTACGTATGACTCAAGCACAGACATTAAACTCCACAAATGCTCTCTTGCTCCTGAACATGAAAGTAATGTCTCCCTCTTGGCCTTCTTTGTCTGAGAGAAAGGACACTGTAAACCCAAACGTGTCAGTGCAATTAATTCATCACTCATCCTTGCTGTCCTATATTGGTGATGCCTACTTTCTCTAGGCTACTGCTGCAGGCTATGTCTTTCAGCGCTGCAGAAAAAAAAAAAAAACACCTTTCTGAAACATAATAAAAGGGATAACAGCACAAAAGAATCTGCTAATGGCCAAACCTTTCTGTCAGTCCGTTTCCCATAGGCTGTTCTGCTGGGTTTGAATTGTAAGGACAGCTAACAGAGATGTGCAAGTCAGTGCTGGTGTCATGGTTATTGCTTGCTCAGTACCTCAAGTACTATCCTGCAAAATGACTGCCTAAAGGTAAGCATAATGGTTACCGACCTGCAAATGCCAATCCCATGCTGGGACAAGCCATGCTGCTTCCTTTCTCTGATTTCCTTGGCAATGTTAAAGCACACAGCATAGGTAGAAATACAGCGTATTGACTATTCTGACTGTCCCCAGGCACTTTAAATCTTTTTCTGGTCTTATTAATTTATTTACTGGTGGGCTGAATAAAGAATAAGGGCATAAATCTTGGGCTATCCAGTATTGTGGACAGCAAAACTGCTGAGAAGGAGGAATACATTTATTTCCAGGGCATCAAAGCTGTGGTCCCACAGTATCCAACAGTGTTTTATATATGAATACTAAGCGATCTTTCCTTTAAAGCCTAACACCTTTGTACAGCCATTTAGGTGTATATGACACAGCTGATCCATCTGTAGTTCAGGGCATTACCACAGGGCATTTGTACTATGAAGAATTAATTTGTAGTGGGATCCATTAGAGTCTAAAGCAATACTTCAATAAGTTACATTATTATCTTCTATACTTTTATCTTCTCTCCAACCAATCCTCATGCTTCAGGGCATATTCTGATTAGCAGCTGAGAAAGGGGAAAAAAGACATTCCCAGTTGTGTAGATTTATATTATTAGATGAATTGTGAAATTGTGCAGTTTCCCTGAAATATCCAGCAGAACTAGGAAGAGGATGCTAGATTAGGTGAGCTGATGTGGTTTTGCAAATCCTCTGGAATGGGTTCTAACACTGAAAATAGTTTGCTCTGGTTATTAAGAACAATTTGTCTGGATCTATTGAATAGGAAGTTTCCCTCTGGGTTTCGTTGTTAGTTTTCTTTTTTTTTTTTTTTTTTTTTTTTTTTTTTTTTTTTTTAATTAGGCATTGCTCTGTTGGCTCTCTCCAAGTTATTCAGATGGGGTACTCACTCTGATGATTACCAACACAACTCTTTAGCCTGTGGTCTTTCCCAAACACAGAAAAGCTGGCAGGAGGCAGCAGTGGTGGCTTGAATCTATTCATTGATTTTAAAGGACTTTGGATCTGGCCAGTAGGCATGGATCTGTCAGGATTCTAATTTAACTGACATGTACCATTATAAAAGGCTTCATCACTGGGGGGAAGTGGATGAGACTGCAGTTAGGTGCACTGGAGAATAGATAAGATGTGATTTGATATCCTTCCATGCAAGCAGTGGTTATAAGGCCTTGCACAAGCTTCAGAGATTCCTTGATCTTCAGTGTAATGTAGGATGGAATTTTTCCCCTCCTATTGCTCCTTACCCAGTTTTTGGATAAAGTGACAACATTAATGAGGAAAGCAAAAATATGGTGTGGAGTATTTTTGAGAGCATGAAAGAAATATGTCTGTCAATTTCTCACCTCTGCCATGCCCCTTCGTATTCTACTAATGGCAAATCCTAACCCTGATTAATATGGGATACATTTAGAGAATAGAGATCTTGCCTCTACGCTGATTTTCAGTCAGTGTTTTATGTGGCTTTGCCCGTTAGATAACTCCCCAGTGAGACATGATAGCACTGGTACAGTTCTCAAAAAGCTTTCAAATTGAATATTTGTGGGTAAACCTGCCAACAGTAAATCATTTTTGGTCCCTTCAAGTGCAAACAAGATGTAGTGTTTTAGCTTTGGAACATATTTTTATAGTCCATGTGGGCCTGAGTGACATGTCTGCTGAGTAATGTCTTTTTCTTTTCAGCGAAGTACATGCTATTTCTTCAAATATATTTTCTTTTCAGCAGTGCACAATAGAAGCTCTTTAAGCAACTGATCTGCTATCCAAAGAGATGAAGGTCACTTGCTTGGAAGTACCAAAACCTTGTTGGAGTCAATATGTGCAAATAGCTAAGTGAAATACATTTCCTATGACAGCCATGGCCCTAGCAGAAATGCCCATGGACAAAGTAATAGATCGACAAATATAGTTGCTTTATCTATCATTGGATGCAGTTGAAGTTGTGGAGGAGGGATGTCCTTAAGCCCTTGTGTTAGAACCAAGCTGCTGAGGGACAAATGCAGATCTTCATTTCAAAGACATAAAAGACTCATGTGCTGTTGATTCAAAGATTTTATGTTAGATTTTATGTTTGTCTTGTGTCCTTAATGCTTACCAAGTTTTAAAGGTAGATAGAAATGATGGCTGTAGACTTTATGCTTATGGATTCCTTGTATCTTCTGGTGACCACTTTCCTTGAAATAAGAAAAGACTGTCTGAAAGGCCAGCCAATAAACTTTTCTTTCATCTCCAACTCATCCAGCATTCTGTTTACAGCAGACATATTTGTTTTGAAAAAGAAGCTATTTCAGCAAGTCCTTTAAGTGCCATTAAGAACAAATAATCAGAGCAATATTAACACCCCTGATATGACCAAATTTTTTTCTGATTTTTTGGCATTTTAGAGATTCATTTATATGGCTAGCTGGAAAATGGCAAGAAATTTTATAGGGACATTATCAAAATATACTTGAAATTTCTGAATTTCTACATATCAGGTCACTGGGTTACTGCATACTTAATATCACCTACTTGCATAATATGGCAGTTTCTATAAAATTTTCCCTTTAAAGTTACTTATTATCAAGTACAATCAAAATTATTCCAGAAACAAAAAATCAGAGAATGCAAGCAACTGAATTTATTTAAAGTCTATACATGCTTCTTCTAAATTAATTTTCTAGTTATGTTCTAATTTATATTCTTTAAATATTATTCATAACATTTATAGCATTTCATATTTCTTCATCTTGGGCATTCACCTTTTCATAGGACACATAAAAAACATAGTTTTAATTACCTTTTATTGATGTTGCTCTGGCCTGTTTACAGCCTTCTGATGAATAATAAGAGATTATGTCATTTTCCTATGAACACATACCACATATATGGGACCACTGGCTTTTCTCTCAGATAGTACCAGAGAAGTTAGTGTCGTCTTAAAAGAGATTGTCAATTTTCATGCCTTAATTCAGCATGTTTTCAGTAGTGTTGTATGCTTAGCAAAAATAGTTAGGAAAATAGAATGCTTAGTTTTTTCTCACACACACACAAAATTAACCATTACAGTTGATCTAGTGTTATGAAAGCATACTAATGATGGGGGAAAGTAGGAAAATGCTTTGATTAAAACCTCTATTTCTGCTTATTCAGTTTATGTAAGAGGGCAACCTGTTTCTTGAACTGATTTCTTTCTAAAGCAGGATAACCCACCTAGTTCATCTTACAATGCCAGCAAGTGTAATCTTTTTGAACTTCAGCATAGCTTTTTGATACAGTTTCTCAGTATTTCTTCTGGACAAATATTCAGCACACAGCTGAATATTTCAGTGGGCTGGTCATGGGTCTGTCACAAAGGGTTGTACTGAGTGGGGTGACATCAGACTGGGCTCTCCTCATGGGTAAGGTTCTGCAGGACTCCATCCTCGGCCCACTTCTCTTCAACACTTCATTAATGTCTTGGGCAGAGGACTGAAGGAATACTAATTAAATTCCCCAACAGCACTAAGCTGGGAGGAGCTGTTGATTTCCTCAAGAGAGAGAGGCCTGGCAAAAAGTGATGGGCCAATTAGAGAGATGTGCAATCTCCAATGATATGAACTCTTAAAGTACAAGTGCCAGATTCTGGACCTGTGTTAAAAAACAGTTTTTGAAGTTATTAGGAGGGCGCTGCCTGAATTAAGGTTCAAATGAGACCATATGCCAGAGTCAATAGTATGGGTTTTATTTAACAGTAAATGTGTGTGTGAGAGACAGAGAAATAGAAAGAAATAGAAAAGGGATGGGGAAGAGAGACTGACAGAGAGATAGATTAAATACAAAATAACCCCCCCTCTGGGCATCACAGCAGCATCCTTTTGATCCTCTTCTTTTAGTCTTCTCGGTGGTGGGAGTCCTGCAAAACATAGGGTTCAATGGATTAATATACATTTAGGCCAGGTAGGAATGCCCAGGGACCCTCCCTGGAGGAAGCAAGTTTGGGTCAGTCTCTTCCAACAGGCTCTGGATCTATAGCACCACTCTGCATCACTTGCATCACACACAGTTGTCAGGTGTAAGGCCTCAGGAATGAGTCTGGGAGTACTTTGGGGTTCTTTGATGGTTTTTAATACCTCTTCAGCTGCCTCTCCATGAATGTACCCTGTGGACATGGCCTCCCTGCGGTGGGAGTTTTTCACAGCTGACCAAGTTTGTGTAAGGGAGGATGGGTGCTATTTCCCTCTGGCCAGAGGTTATGCTACACCCACAAAATCTCTACTTATCTCCCCAATGGGTTGTAAAGGTGTGTGTGCAAACCTGGCCTCAGCAGATGAGCCTGTGGGTTGTGGCCTTCCTCCTCCCCAGATCCATCCAGAGCAAATTTTCAGGACATCTGCTGGGTTTGGCTTTCCTGTAGATACATTCTTCTCCTTGAGCCCTGTTTACTTCTCCCTAGACCTGAGATAATTGAACAATAGTGTCACCTTTTTCTTATCTCAAGTTTCCATTGGCTTAACTCACAGTCCAAAATTCCAGTCAGAAGGCATATTGTGGGAGGGATGGGCTTTGGTGATTGCAGCTTTGGTGATGGGCTTTGGTGATACAGCTTTGCCATAATGGGCAAAAAAATCCTCCATAACGATGTTTAAACCATTAACTATAACATTTCAGTCTCTCACAACCAGGTACAGGATCAGCTGAGGTCACTTGTCTGTTCAGCCTGGAGAAGAGGAGACTGAGGGGGGAATCTCATTGCAGTCTTCAGCATCCTCAGGAGGGGAAGTTGAGGAACAGGTGTAAATCACTTTACTCTCATGACCAGCGACAAGATTCAAGGAAACAACCTGAAGCTGTGTCAGGAGAGGTTTAGGTGACATACCAGAGAAACAGTTTTCATCTGAAGGGTGGCTGGGCACTTGGACATTCTCCCAGGAGAGTGGTCACAGCACCAAGCCTGTCTGAGCTCCAGAAGTGCTTGGACAATGCTATCAGGCACATGGTGTGATTCTGGGAGTGTCCTGCACAGGGCCAGGAGCTGGACTCAATAATCCTAATGAGTTCCTTCCAACTCAGCATATTCTACATACTACAGTTCTATAATATTGTTTTGGTAATTGTCTAGTGACAACTAGAATAGCCAGCCTGAGAAATTTTTTAAAATTCATTTAGAATGTGAACAAAAACACCAAAAAGGAGACAACATAAACAATTCATGTCAGAGAACTGCTTTCTTAGTTCATATTATACTTTCTTTCTTATTAGGTGGTGGTACATGAACATTCCATCAAATGACAATGGAAAAAAAATGCATAACTCACAAATATGTTTGACTCAAATGTGTAATTGTTTTTCATTCTCCCTTAAAACTTCCATAACAGCCACTAACAGAGGAGCAACAAACACAGCTCCAATACTGTATAAACTAGAAATGGATACAAAGAATATACAAAAAATACACAAAGAATATACAAAGAAAAAAATCTTGTGAAATCTCCATTATCTTTCCCTTTGGTGCCATAATGCATAAATCTTCAAGTACCATTTAGCTAAATCTAGAAGTGCTCCAACATAAATGTAAACAGGCAGAAATCATCAGATATTTTCCAAAATCTGCTACAAAGGGAGCCTGCAAAATTGCTATAATTGAAGCCAAGCAAGGCCAGACTTGACATCCTTCTATTAAGATCAATTAGGAATAATTAAATCATGATGCATGGTGGAGTAGACTAACTCTTCCAGCCAGGTGATAATAACATCATTTCCCCTTTAGCCCAAACAGCCAATATTGTGGATCTGTTTTCATTAGGAAAGAAAGTTGATTATCTGGACCTATAGTATTCTTTGACGTACTCAAGTGTGTTTGCAAGGGGTATGCTCAGTGTCGTTGGTTTGAAAAAATATAATAAAAAATGGAGGGCAGTTTTCTTGCATACAAATCTCTAAGTCTGCCTTTTGGGCATGTTTAGGGTGTTTTTTTTACAAAGTGAAGGTGCGAACATTCCTCCCACCTGCTGGCACAGACACACAGAGTTTTTTGTTTTTCAGGTGTCTTTAAACACACTCAGATGAGCACTGTCTCTCCAGAGTTTGTCAGCTATTGCCCTCTCTGCAACTTAAGACAATAAAATAACCTTACATCTGAGCTGCAGACTGCTGAGCAGGAGCACTCAAGCTGAGCTGTCATAATGCAGTGATAAGTGACTGTACCAGGTCGTGCTCACCAGCAAACCCCGGCTGGGTGTCTGAAATCTCTGCTCCAGCTCCTGAGGCTGTCTCTTGCAAAAATTCTTGGGTTTGGTTACATTTTCAAAGGGAATCTACCTTCCTTCCACTTTCAGGGAACAGAGAGTGTTCATGTGGGTTTTGACATACTCATCTTCTCTTCACAAGACCAAAAACTTAATAATGGCAGCTATTAATGTCTAGCATAAAAAGAGTGAATAGAGAACTGTAGGGTTAAACAAAAATATTGATCCTTCTGCTTCATGGGTGGGAGTAGTCTGAGATTCAGTAATTACAGCTTCTGTCTCAGTCTCCAGAATAGATTCCAGCAAAATGACAGCAAATTACTTTAATCTCTCTGAGTTTTAGTGCCCATAGATCAAACGAACAGAACAATATCATACCTTTTGCGGAGATTGAACCTATGGCTACTCTAAAATAGTATTTAGTATTAATCTGAATCAAGACTTTACAAAATCAATCAAAATATTTCTATTGACTTTTCCAATAAATTAATCATATTTTTATGCACCAAGTAATGTTGTGGTTTTTGTTTTTGTTTTTGTTTTTTCTGTGAGGGGGAGTAAATGACTTCCTGCCAAATGACCTGAGGTGATAGATGCTGTGCAGATCCATTGAGAGGGGGCTGGGCAGGGTTTGCAAGGGTTGAGGGGGTTGAGGAACAGGAGGAAATGCTAGCTAGCATATTAATTGTAAAAATCATCTTTTTTAATTAGATATTTTCCAAATCATATGACGATGAATTAAAAGAGTAACAGAACTGATTTGAAAAATATAATGGGCATGTTTACTGCTAAAAAGTGTTGAATGGTAGATAGATAAGCTTTGGGCAAAAAGCATTCTCTCTCTTGTTCTCATTCCTGCCTCCAGCAGGGCTCTGTTCAGTACAATTTGAACAACACGTAAACTTTTCTGCACATGCATAAAATGCACAAAGGGTTCCTCATCTGATACTTAGCTAGGTCTTTTGAATGCTACCCAAATTATAAAAATAATGTCCTATAAAATATACCATCTACAGTATTATGTAAGTTTTATTATGAATGCAATCCTGCATTTTTCATTCAATGTAGCATTTAAGGATGCTTATCCCAGTATACCTAGTCTACCAAAACTCAGATGAAATCTGTGCAATCACCTCTGCATGTGAACATTTCTATTGAACAGGATTTAATGGGCTGAAATTAGTGTCATGCACAATTGTTTCCTGAATTAGAGAAGGAGAAATAAAATAATGCCTCATACACAAAACATAGCTAATCAATTTTGAAAAGTTCCTGACCATCATCCTTCCTCAAAAGCCTGAGGGTATTCTTTTGTGCCTTAAAAAATGTACAAAATGTGCTCTGTTTGAGTTTGAAGTTAATAAAGTCTTATTGTTCTGTAAAACAGAAACAAATTAAGAGACTGAAGAAAAATCACTCAGGGAAGGGAAATTTCTAACAAAAATTGCCTGTAGAAACTGTGAATATCAAACATACTAGTAATTCAGACTTTTTATTTTTTTTCTCTTTCTAATTAATAACTACTACCTATATTCCAGAGGTTGGGAAGATGAAGCAAAGTTACATGAATTTCTTCACAACTGTAAAATCCATTGGAGGCTGAGCAGCTCTGTCACTGGTATTAAGAAATGGCAGCACAGGAGAAAAAAAAAATTGTTTCAATTTTATTTTCTTTCAGCTTACAGAGAGTGACTAGAGGATTTGTAACACTCTGTGTACATTCTCCATTGATGAGAACGTGAGAAAGTGTGTCTGTCTTAGACTGGGATGGAATATCCATATTTGAATTGAAGGGTAGGAGGGGAAATGGTATTTGTTCCCTGATAATTAACTTTTCATAAACACTGAACCCATTTCCAAATTGCATGTCTCTTTTATTTAAGAAAAATATCTGGAAAATCATTATAACCAAAGTACACATTGTGCTGGCACCTCGTTGAAATGGAAGAGCTTTACATTGTGTTGGAGTCACAAAATAAGTCAACTTCCATTTTCTTATATGAAGAAGTGAAAGATCCAAAGCAACTTTTAAAAAGGCAGAACATTTTATTTATGTCTCAGATATTAATTACAGTATGAATATGGCTAAGAATAATTCTGTGGCCTTCCTGTTGGTAAAGTAGAAAGGAAAAGTAAATGGACCACAGTTACTTCTGCTGGAGAGAGCTTGTCATCTGCTGAAGGCAAGCAGAAAGAAATAGTTCCATGCAACAGATGAATACTACATTCAGATACCTTGATGATAGGAGATCTTATTCAAACAAGATTTTAAAACAGTAGCAAAAAAGTAATAAATAAAATTTGCTTCTGAAAGTCATAGCTTTGTTCTTTAAACCTTCTTGGGTTAAGAACTACTCCAGTGCTCATGAATACGTGTTTTGATTTCTATAAAGACTCCTGGCAGATTGAGTCACTTTTGAACATTGTTAGTTATCTACCACTATTTTTTTCCAAGCTGAGAACAAGACTGAGGGAGAAATCTGCATGCATGCGCTGTTCTTTAACTGCGTAGTCAGAGGCAGGGAAAGCCTAGTGATCATACTCCAAGGAAGGAAAGATTAGTCTGTGGATCATTTTGACTATATTGTCAGAATCAATAATAGTTTTGCCTGTCTGCAAAATATGCGCAAATAAATACAGTATAAACACTGTTAAATGAAAAACTGCAGCATTAAATAATATGACCTTGCTACCTTTCAGTTGCAGTGTTAGAGTACAAACTTATTTTAATTAGCAGTCAGCAACCAGACTGTAACTTCACTGAAGGAGCAATGAAGAATCACTGCCTATTAACAACCCAGCGGTAAGCAAGCCAGTACAAATACTTATAACCAAATAGTGTACATTTCAGGAGTGGAGAGGATTAGCTATTGGGCACACAACACAGTGGAGGAAATTGCTTTATTCCCAGTACTGCTGGGTACCAGGAGGCAATCACTATGCCTCTAGCCCATTAACAGCATTCGGAGTGTTGCTTCCCATAGAAGGGGTTATTGGCTAACCACTGGGTGACCAATTAAAAGCTATGAATAAGTCCCAAACCAAACAGCATGGGGCCTGTTTGTGGCACAGTGGTATCATTACTAAAGTGAAAAACTTGATGAGAAAGGAGCATATTTAATTATAGAACTATACAAATGGCTAATTAGGACTATAAAGTGAAATGAATGACTTTCCAGTGGATTTTTGAATGTTACTGATAACTGCTCAGCTTCTTTGGAGACCATGAAAGTGATCTACAGTGCTGGGCTGTATGTTATAGTAATGAATAGATCTTCATTACTGGGGACATGTTTGACCTGGTTGCTCAGGTAGCATGGGCAGTCCTAGATTCTGCTCCCTGCAAGGGTTCTGGTGCAGTCCCTGGTCTGCTGTGAGGTTCACCCCATTCTCACAGGTTTAGAGGCAAAAGAATTACCTGCAATTGAAAGCCCCTCTCACTTTGAAGTCAAGTGTCTCACTAATTTTGCAGAAGCTTAGACCCATGCTTAGATTTGGCCTTTAAAATCACTAATGGGTTTGAAAAAAATCTTTCCTGTTCATATCCCTCCCCAGGATCTTACAAACTCCTGCACCTGTACCAGTTATTTTAATCTTTACTGCACAAAGTAGAGATTCCTTTAAATTACTTAGTCTAGCTTCCAAAAGAGACCCCAGAGCCCAATGATTTCTTAATGAGTAGTGAACTTTTCATTTCTTCGCTACATGTATCCTCAAAATGAGGAAAGGAATGTTTCTACTTCGCAAAAATAAAGAGACCTGATTTTTTAACTGAGCTTTTTTCCAGCTGTGTAAGCACTCTGGGGCCTAGAGAGGATCCTTATCCAGGCAAACAACCCATGCAATTATTTATTGACATGATTAGTGGCAACAGGAAAAGAAGAGGCTGAATTTAGTTAGTGTAGTGGGCATATTCTACAGCTGCATAAATAATATGTGTTACAATATATCCATACCACACAAAGCAGTAAAGACAGAGCAAAGCCTGGCCATTGGAGTTCCTCAATGCTGACAAAAACCCTTGTAAATAACAGGTTTTAGTGGTACAAGAGTTGTGCTGATATTTGTTTAGACAATGTCCCCAGATTCTCTGTTGATGAGGGTCTTGCCCATTCAGCGTACACGAAGGGCGTGGATGGCCCAGGAGAAGTTTGTGGGCATGCATCCCAACCAGAAACTGAGCTTGTAACTTCTCAGTTTTACTTTTGGTGAGCTCTGTCTGCATTTCTTAGTCTGCAAAAGAAAATTGTCTCTCGCTCCTTTTTGCCAGGCTTTTTCACCCTAAATGGTCCATGCTAAAGGCTTGAAAGATTTAATATCACTCCCAGTGCCTTACAGCCTCACTTTCATTACATCCATTATCATATAAGAGCACACCAACTTTTCTATCCTAACATGGAGAAATTAATGCAGTTCCTTGTTGACAAAAGGAAAATAAATAAATGTTTCCAATAAATAGCAATCTCAATTAGATCAGCTTGCTTAAGATGCCTTTCTGCCCCAATCGAGTCATGAGACTCTAATCTGTGAGTCCTACTGTGATTTAACAATTCACCATGGAGATGACAAAATACTTCACTGAGGCTTAATTTGAAGTTTGGTAACCCATCCTTTGAATCTGTTTTAAAGTGACATAAACCACATTCTTATCTTGGATACCTTATGAGATATGATTGTAAGTCTAGGCTATAATAATATCAGTTGGGGTTGGTGCTTTACTTTTTTGGGAAGGTTGTTTTTCTTTTTTGGTTGGGGGTGGGGGGGTTGGTTGAGTCTTTTTTTGTTTTGTTTTTTTCACCAAGGCGAATCTTGCCAACAGATGGTTGTGGATCTGCTATTTTATAAGCCTATAAAAGACAGCAATCTCAGCAACAGGAGACCTTCTGGCTTTACCTACAGTGTCCAAAATCCTTTTCTTGAGAATTAAAAAACTTCTCAACTGCAACAGAAAATTATCATCAGAACCCATATGATGCAGATATCATTACAAACAGCAGCTTCTAGGATGTTTCAAATTCTGAGTTTTTTCCCTGAAAATTCCACCATGTTGTTGTCTAAAAA